>PVJX010001181.1:0-176255 GCA_004027295.1 Dolichotis patagonum | reverse complement strand
TGCTTGAAAGAAACCAAAGATAGACTATCAAAAATTGAACACAGGCTTGCAATGTGTGATCATGAAAGGGAAGATCTCTTAAAAATAACAAGGGAGTTGGCAGTAACCATACAAAGGCTAGAGGACGACAAGAGGATCTATAACTTAAGAATAAAGCATGTGAATGAAGAAGCAGGAGTCAAAACAGAACTGCAAAGGCTATTCACAGACATTATTAAGGAAAACTTCCAAAACACAGAAAAAAGAAATGATATGCAGACATATGAAGCATACAGAACTCCAGCAACCTACAACCAAAACAGAGCTACACCCAGACATATAATAATCAAGATCCCAGAAATTCAATATAAGAACAGAATATTAAAAGCCATCAGAGAAAAGAAACAGATCACCTATAAAGGAAAACCCATCAAAATCATGGCAGATCTCTCAACATGAACCATCAAGTCAAGAAGAGCTTGGAGTGACATAATTCAAGCCCTGAAGGAAAACAACCTCCAGCCCAGATTGATGTAGCCTGCAAAACTCTCTCTAGAAATTAATGGAGAAGCAAGATGCTTCCATGACAAAAAGGAACTGGGAGAATTTGTTACCACCAATCCAACCCTACAAAAAATACTAAAGGACATTTTAGAAAGAGAGAAAAAGGATACGAGCATTTCAGAAACAGTGGCAGAGAGGCCTCAATGAACAGGGCAGACAGTGGAGTGGAAGAGAAAAATAGACTACCAATGGCAGAAAAATAGAATAGCAGAAATGAGGCAGAGAAGAATGTCTATAATCTCTATTATAGAGGGCCTCAAAATACTAACAGAGAGAAACACAGGCAGATTAGATCAAGAGATAGGGTCCACTGAGATGCTCTATATAAGGAGGCAGTGGGACCCAAAATAAGCAGTGCACCCTATGGGAGTGAAAGGGGAGGAATTGTTTAAAAAAGGAAGGCAGAGGATATTGTTAATGGGGTAACAAGATTTAAAATCTACATTATATTCATCACTCTGCTTGGATGGATTACATGCTATTCCAGTTTGTGTACTTACACTAGACTTGAGGACAAGGTCAGCTATCCCAAAAATAAGAAGACATGATATGGTAATCATGCTTAATTTCCTATCAACTTAACCAGAAGCCCTGTATAACTTGTACTGTCTTATTATGACTGATCTTAGAATCTGGTTTGTTAGAGTGCTATCTTGCATTTACTGATTTTATTAAAATATGTTATGATTGATAGCATCACGGAAGATGACAAGATTCACTAAGATACCCACTCTGGTTTCATTATTGCCTGATTTTGAAATCTTATAATATCTCCAATGCTTTGTTTTTATTACTGTCATTATATACTGCTGAGACATCATGGTAACCATTGTAGATCACCTTGTATTGTGGTTTTATATGACTTTTTGCTTCATGCTTTTCTAGGAATTGTTTTGTCTTGCTTTGTTTTGTTTTTCCCTCTAATACAGAAAGGATAGATATACACGTAGAAACTCATGCATGTGTAGAGCTTATAAACAGTTTACGAGAACTAACTATATAACACATGTTGAAATGAACAACTATTTTGAAGAAAAAGAGACACTACAGTATCCAGTGCTGACTCTGTAATGTCATAATGTGAAATCCAGCAATACTATCATTCTTTGTTCAAAGTGATTTTAGCTTATTTTGTTTTGTTTAAGTTCAACACACATGAAGGTATGGACAGCTGTTTTGAAGAGAATGAGAGATGCTATGACAGCCATTCTCAGCTTCCCTATTGTCTGGTCTTGAAGACCTGAAATGCCCTCCTCGTCCCGCTCAGATCAATTCCATACTATGTTGTTTCATGTGAATTCCCTGTATGTGACAATATGGACAACTATTTGGAAGAAAACAAGAGTCAATATGATAGAGAGTGAATATCTCCAATTGTCTAGCTTTGAAATTTATGTCTCTTATATTGCCTACTTGTGACCGGCTTTGTTCTGTTTTGTTGTGTTTAATTTTGCCCTTTTGATATAATTGCATGTATGTTTGAGTGTGTAAGATGAATGACCATATTGCTGTTTTTGTCAGATTGTGGAGCAGAACTGTTAACAGTCTCACTGTTTGAATGTCTACTTTGCATGTTTTAATTTTGCAATTTGAACAACTATTTCCAAGAAGTCAGTATGTAATTTGTCAAGTAATGATTTCTTGGTGGTTTTTTTTTTTTGGTTCTTTTTCCTTTTTCCTTGGAATTCTGTATTGTTTGGGGGTTTTTTTCTCTTTAAATAAAGTTTTTTAAAAACTCAAAAAAAAAAAAAAAGAAATAAACAGGATCCCACAATATGCTGTGTAAAAGAAACACATATGACTCAAAAGAAAATTCACAGACTAAAAGTCAAAGGATGGAAGACAATATTCCACATGACAGGAACCCAGAAAAAAGTATGGGTAGGTAGTTTATTTGCAGTCAATGTGAACTTCAAACCAAAAATGATCAAAAGAGATAAAGAAGGTCACCACATACTTGTCAAGGGAATAATTCAGGAAGAAGAGCTAACAATCATGAACATATATGCATCAAATACAGGAGCACACAACAATGTAAGTCAAATACTAATATATATGAAAAACCAAAAAAGCAAAAACACAATTGTAGTAGGAGACCTTAATACCCATTGTCACAAAAAGAAATAACAGAACTAAATCAAACCTGTGAGTAAATGACTTAGTAGATGTTTGCAGAGTGTTCCACCCAACCACATCAGAATACACATTCTTCTCAGCTGTACATGGGACATTCTCCAAAATAGACCATATATTAGCCCATAAAACATTTTTAAGTAAGTGTAAAAGGACTGAAATTATCACATGCATATTATCTGACCATAGTGCACTGAAATTGGGAATTAATGGCAAAAGAAAGTGCAAAACCTGCATAAATACATGGAAATTAAATAACAATCTCCTGAACCATCAATGGATTAGAGGTGAAACTGAAGAAATTAGGCAATACCTACAATCCAATGAATGAAAATGCAGATACAACATACCAAAACCTGTGAGATGCAATTAAAGTGGTCCTAAGAGGGAAATATATAGCAATAAAGTCATATCAAGAAAATGGAATGAGCACAAATAAACAACCTAATACTACATCTCAAGCTTCTAAAAAAAGAAGAGCAAGTCAAATCCAAAGCTCATAGAAGAGAGGAAATTATAAAGATCAGAGCACAAATAAATGTAATTGAGACTACAAAAACAATACAAAAAATTAATTAATCAAAGAGCTAGTTTTTTAGAGAATAAACAAAATTGATACACCTCCAGTCAACCTTATCAAGAAAAAGAAGGAAAAGACTCAAATTCATGCAATAAGGAATCAAAATGGTGAAACTACTATAGATCTCATGGAAATTCAAAAGATCATGAATACCTACCTTGAAAATCTACTCACATAGAGTGGAAAACACAAAGGAAATGGACAGATTTCTAGAAACAGATGAACTACCAAAGCTCAATCAAGAAGGTATAACAATTTTGAATGACCCAATATCATCTATTGAAATTGAAAACTTAATTAAAAACTTACCAACAAAGCAAAGCCCAGGTCTTGATCGATTCACAGCTGAAATCTACAACACATTTGGAGAACACTTGATGCCAATATTCCTCAAACTCTTCAGTGAAATTGAGAAGGAAGCAATCCTCCCTAACTCATTCCTGGAGGCAAGTATTACGCTGATATCAAAACCAGAGAAAGACCCAAACAAAAAGAAGAATTATAGGCCAATCTCACTCATGAATATTGATGCAAAGATTCTCAATAAAATGCTGACAAATAGAATGCAGCAAACCATCAAGAAGATTATACATCACAACCAAGTGGGATTTATTCCAGGAATGCAGGGATGGTTTCACATATGCAAATCAATAAATGTAATACACCATATCAACAGAATCAAAAACAAAAATCACACGATCATCTCAAGAGACAGGTAAAAAGCTTTTGATAAAGTCCAATATTTGATCAAGATAAAAACCCTACAGAAACTCAGAATAGATAGTAACTACCTCAGTCTGATAAAGGCCACATATGACAAGCCAACCACCAACATTATATTAAATGGATGAAAACTGAAAGCTTTCACTCTAAAATCAAAAACAAGACAATGATGTCCATTATCACCATTCTTACTCAATATAGTTCTGGAAATATTAGCCAAAACAATCAGACAAGAGAGAGAAATAAAAGGAATAAAGATAGGAAAGGAATAATTTAAATTATCACAATTTGCAGATGACATGATACTCTACATAGAAAACCCCAAAAACTTCATTAAAAGACTACTATAATTAATAAACAAATTCAGCAGTGTAGCTGGATACAAAGTCAATGCTCAAAAATCAGTAGCATTCCTGTACACAAATAATAAACACACAGAGAGAAAAATTATGGAAATATGGCCTTTCACAACACCATGTAAAAAAATGAAATACTTAGGAATTAACCTAACCAAGAATGTAAAAGACCTATATGCTGAAAATTACACAACTCTTAAAAAAAGAGATTGAAGATGATATTTAAAAATAGAAGGATATTCTTTGCTCTTGGTTAGGAAGAACTAACATTGTGAAAATGGCCATACTCCAAAAACTGTTATACAGATAATGTAATCCCAATTAAAATATCATTAACATATCTTATAGATATAGAGAAAACATTCCTAAAATTCATATGGAAACAGAGGAACTCTAGAATACCAAAAGCAATTCTGGGCAACAAAGGCAAGACAGGAGGCATCTCAATTCCTGACTTGAAACTATACTACAAAGCTACAGTGATAAAATCAGCATGGTACTGCCAAAGAAATAGATCTGAGGATCAATGGAACAGATTAGAAAATACAAACATAACTACAAAGACACTCAGCCACCTTACATTTGACAAAGGGGTTAAACATGTTAACTGGAGGGATAGCCTCTTTTATAAATGGTGTTGGAAAAATTGGCTCTCCATATGCAGAAGACTAAAACAAGAGCCATGCCTATCACCATGCACTACATTAAAGTCTAAATGGATCAAAGATCTAAATATTAAAACAGAAACCCTAAATCTACTGGAAGACAAGGTAGGTAGAAGTCTTGGAGACATAGGGGTAGGCAGAGAATTCATGAACAAAATGCAAACTGCATGGGAAACACTTCAGAGAACCAACAACTGGGATCTCATATTATTGAAATGTTTTTGCACTTCAAAAGAATTCACCAACAAAGTGAAATGAAAAGCCACAGAATGGGAAAGAATTTTAGCCAGCAACCCCTCAGACAAAGGACTTACATCCAGAACATACAAAGAATTGAAAAACATCAAGCCCCCCAAATTCAAAGACCCTCTCCAAAAATGGGCATCCGAGATGAGCACACAGTTCTCAGATGAAGATATTCAAATGGCAAATAAATTCATGAAAAATGTCCACCACCACTGGTCATTTGAGAAATGCAAATTAAAACAGCATTCAGATTTCATCTCACTCCGGAAAGAATGGCTGCCATCAAGAAATCAACAGATAACAAATGTTGGCGAGGCTGCAGGGAAAAAGAAACACTGCTCCACTGTTGGCGAGAGTGTAGACTGGTGCAGCCACTGTGGAAATCAGTATGGAGATTCCTCAAAAAATTAGGATTGAAAGTTCCATTCAATCCAGCTATTCCCCTCCTGGGTATTTTCCCAGAAAAATGGAAAATGTCATGTCTCAGGGATGCATATGCACCCCTGTTTATAGCAGAAAAATTTGTGATAGCTAAATCTTGGAAACAACCAAAATGCCTATCAACCACAGAATGGATGAAAAAGATGTAATATTTTTATACAATGGAACATTACTCAGCTATAAAAAGGGTGATCTTGAGGCTTTTATAGGTAAAAGGAGGTAACTTGAGACTATTCTCGTAAGTGAAATAAATCAGACTCACATTTGTAAATATTGTTTTCTCTCTCTAGTATAAAAATAATAAAAAACAAAGAATAATAAGATTCAAAAATATATATAGATAGATAATATGATAATGAAAGGTAAAGAAAATGCTTTAAAGGATATAACTGTATGTATGTTTAAGTGTGAAAGATAGCTAACCGTACTACTAAGTTTTTTCTTAGTTCACCAAACAGAATGATTTGTACTGTCATTGTTTGGTTGTCCACTTTTTATGCTTTGATTTTGTGACTTGAGCAACTACTTCTAAGATAACAATATGTAACTTATCAACTAGTGATTTCCTAGGATTTTTTTTTGCAATTCTGTATTATTTCTACCCATTTTTCTGTCTTGATTTTTTCTCTAAATAAAAAAAAAAAACAACTCAAAGGAAACACTAAAAAGAATCAACAATTGGGATCTTGTTAAAATCCTTTTGCATAGCAAAAGAAATCATCAAGAAAGTTAAAAATACCATAGAGTAGGAAAAAAATGTGCTATCTGTTCCCCAGAGGACTAATATCTAGAATATATAAAGAACTCAAAAAAATCAGACTCCCGAATATAAAAACCCAATCCAAAACTGGGCATCTGAGATGAATACACACTTCTCAAGTGAAAAAGTACAAATGACAAATATATGAAAAAATGTTCAACATCACTTGTCATTTGAGAGATACAAAGCAAAACAACCCTGAGATTATCCCTCACTCCAGAAGAAATGGCTGTTCGTAAGAAATCAACCAATAACAAATGATAGCAATGCTGTGAGGAAAAAAGCACCCTTCCCCACTGTTGGTGGGAATGTAGACTGGTGCAACCACTGTGGAAAAGTGTGGAGATTCCTCAAAAAACTAGGACTAGAGGTTCCATTTTCCCATATTCCCCTTCTTTGATATGCTCTATCTTTTACTATAAAGAATTTTTGTTCACAGAATAGTTTGTACTGTCATTGATTGTCCACTTTTTATGCTTTAATTCTGTAACTTGAACAACTACTTCTAAGATGACAATATGTAATTTATCAACTAGTTATTTCTTAGTATAATTTTGTTTGAAATTCTGCATTATTTCTACCCTTTTTGTGTTTTGCTTTTTTTCTCTAAATAAAAAAAGAATTTTTGTTCAAACATCTTTCAAGGTTTTCTTTTTGGTTGTTTGGGGTTTTTTATTCCTTTTTACTGATTTGAATACTGTATACCTAGATTTCAATTCTCTTCTCCTTCCTCCTTCTCCTTCTTCTTAGTATTTATTTTGCTTGGAATTTTATGAGATTCCTGTATTTGTCATTTGGAGTCTGTCACTAGTTTTATAAATTTTCCAGTCATTAATCCTTGAAATATTTCTGTTTCTCTTCCTCTTTCTTTCTTTATCATATTCTTCTTATATTTATTCTATCTCTTTTATGATTGTTCCACAATTGACAATTATTTTGTACCATGTTTTTAAATAAACTGCTTTTTAAAGCAATCTTAGAATCTAAACAGCAGTTTGCAGGAAGATACATACATTTCTTAGACGGTGAATAATTCTTAGATTTCCCTATGCACTCATACATGAATAACCTCTTACATTTTCAATATATCCCATTCAAATGGTGTATTTATTACATTTGAGAGTCTATATTGACTCATCATCATACACTATCTACAATTTACACTAAGATTCATTTATTCTCAGTGTTGTGCTTTCTGTGAGTTTGGACAAGTTATAACAATACTCACTATTCTTCCTTCCCCCCATCCTTTACCGACTACTGACCTTTTTATTGTCTCCATACTTTTGCCTTTTCCAAAGTGTCCTATTATATGTAGCCTTTCAAATTGGCTTCTCTCACTTAGCGTTATATATTTTGCTGCTCTCTCTGTCTTTTCATGCTTGGTAGCTCATTTATTTTTAATTGTCTGGATGGACTACAGTTTATTAAGGCACCTACTGAAGGACATCTGGCATACTTCAAGTATTAAAAAATTGTTACAGACATCCCTAAACAGGTACTTATATGAATATAAATTTTCCGCTCTTTTGAGTAGATTACAAGGAGCATGGTTACTGGATCATATGCCAAGAATACATATTTTCTGTAAGAAATCACTAAGCTGTCATCCAAAGTAAAGTACCCATTTTTGCACTCGCACTAGCAATGAATGAGAGATATTATTGCACCCCATTCTCACTAGTATTTGGTACTTGTTATGATTTGTGTCTAGGTGTCCTGCCAAAGCCTCATGAGGTCATAGGACTTTTCTTTAAAGATGGTTAAATCTAGAATATGTGATTGACTTATAGTGCAATATTGAGATTAACGGCCCTGAAGCAAGGCCAGCAGATTGTTATAGCTGCTGGTTTCAAACAGGAGCCTAAGGAGAATTCTTTTTGTGGTCTGTTGGCCATTTCAGAACTATGGAAATGTAATGGTCAATTCATCAGAAAGAAATAGCAGGTGAGTATGGCGGACTTTGGGGGGCCTGCAGGGGAGAGACCCTGGCCCCTCGGGACCTGCACCGTGAGGTTGACTGAGGGTGCCGGAAGAACAGGGAGCTCCTCCCCTCTCTGGGGAGTGGCTGAGAGTGTGGCAGACTTTCGGCAGCTGGAAGGAGAGACCCTGGCACCTCGGGACCTGAACCATGCAGTTGACTCAGAGTGCTGGAAGAACAGGGAACTCCTCCCCTCTCTGGGGGGTGGCTGTGACCCTGCCAGCATGCAGGCTGAGAATCAAACATCTCATGTAGTCCTGTCCCCCATCTCATGTCTCCCTCCTTAGCAAGTGGGAGCCAGTTAACTACACATCTTGTGAAAATATTGGCTATGTTATTTAGTATGAGCTCCCTGTATGCAAAGATATGGACAACCATTCAGAAGAAAACAAGAGACAGTATGACAGATAGTGAAGATCTCTGGTTGTCTAGCTTTGAAATTTATGCTTTCTTATGTCCCGTTCTTATGCTTTCTTATGTGTTTAATTTTACCCCTTTTAAAATAAAAATATATTGAGATTAAATGTGCTGGTATTAAGGTGGGTGATTGCTGGATCAGTCCACTGATTGTATTTGCACTACCCTAATCCAAACAGCCTAGACACAATATAAGGGAAAGAAAGAGACTTATCTCTCCTTTCTCCTTCCTCTTATTTTTCTTGTCTTGTTTATCACTGCCATGAACTGTTGCCCCTCTGCTATGCGTTATCCTGCCTTGGAGCCAGCTGATTATGGACTGAAATGTCTACAAACTGTGAGCTAAATAAACCTTTCCTCCATTAATTTGGGGTGTTGGGTATTTTCTCTCAGCAATGAGAAAAATAATTAAGACAGAACTTACTACCAGAAGTGGGGTCATTGCTGTGACTATACCTGACCATGTGGTTCAGGAGCCTCTGGGACTGGCTTGTGGGAAGAGTTTGGAAAGATAATACCAGAAAAAAATAGAGCTGGAATACCTTAGGCAGTTCTGTATGAGAGATACTCATCAGTGTTCAGAAGAACAAAAGTGACAGAAATTCTGCCGATACAGATCAGGCTTAGGATGTTTCTGCTTGGAAGAAGGACTTGATTTTGGACTCCAGAAAACATATGTTATGATTTGGTAGAAAGTTTTCCAGCATTTTTGCTCATGTCCAGAGAGTTTGTCTGAGACTGAGATTAAAGATGGTAGACTAATGAATCTGGCAGAGAAATTTCAAGGCAGTCTAATGTTGAAGCAGGGAATAGCTACAATTAGGGGATTTTAGCCAGATTTATCTTGAAAATTAAGAACAAAGAACCCACCAGAATGTTTTAAAACTTTGTGAATTTGTCCAGAAAGGAAGCTCCAGTCATGCATGGGTTGCAAATGTAAAGCAGAGGAGATCTTTATTGCTGAGAAGGAAAAGGAGAATAGAAAAGATAGCCTAAGGGTATCACAATAAGCAGCAGGACTTTGCAGCCTCAAAATTGCAAGAATGAAAGACTTTGCTTTGAGGAGAAAACCATAGAACACCATGTGGCAGTTACCTAGAGAATTTTTTCCTTGAAATTGGATTCAGAGTACTCAGCAATCCAGGCACTCAACCCTATAGTCAAGAGAAAGGGAAGCCTGGCTGCTGCTCTAACTGGAGCAGTCCTTTGCATCATCCATATGGCACTGGTTTAGGTGCACGCAGAATGGAAGAGTTGTATGTTAGAAGAGTTGTGTGTTAGAAGAGTTGTGTGAATCTGTGAGTGTGAAGCCAAAGGTGTAGTGGAAACTCCAGAATTTTGACAAAGCCTGGAGCATGGATCATCTAAGTAAAGTTGCAAAGAGGGAGGAAGATGGGCCCAAGAGAGAAGCCATGGAAGCTACTACCACTACCACCAGAAGTGCCATAGGGGCTGAAAAACCCAAGCCCTTTAGAGTTCACACCTTTCCACATATTGTCTCAGATGACACACATGTAACTACAGGACTTAATATTTGTCCTGCTGGATTTTGGACTTGGTTTTGTCCCATTCCTTTGTATGCCCTGTTGGTAACTTTTGGAATGAAAATGTCTATCTTGTGCCTCTTGTGCCACTGAATGTTGGAAGTGTTTAGCTTTCTTTTCACTTGTACAGAGGCTCAGAGTTAAGAGTTTGCCTTAAATCTCAGAGGAGACTATGGAATTGGACTTTTCAGCAATGCTGAAACTGTTAGGACTTTGACAACTCTTGGAGATGGACTAAATGCCTTTTGTATAAAGGGATGTGTATGAGTCTTTCAGCGGCCAGGGGAGTAATGATACTATTTGTGTCTAGATGTCCTTCCCAAAGCCTCGTGAGGCCATAGAGTTTTTTCTTAAGAGATGGCTGAATCTAGAGTGTGTGATTAATTTGTAGTGCAATTCTGGGATTATGGGTGCTGGGATTAAGGGTAGATGATTGCTGGATCAGTCCACTGATTGGATTGATGCCACCCTAAACACAGTAGGATAGATACAATATAAGGGGCAGAAAAAAGTTTTGGTGTTGGATATTTTGTCTCAGCAACAAAAAAGTAAAAATTATCAGTATTTTTTAATTTTGTTCATTCTAGTAAATGTGTAATTGTATGCATTTTGTTTTAACTTATGTTCTCTTGATGGCGTATAACATGCTTACTTACCATTAGTGTATCTTGTTTACTAATGTGTCTGCTAAGGTCTCTATCTCATTTTAAATTCAGTTGTTTGTGTTGTAAAGTTTTAAGTGTCCTTTATATATTTTGGACAAGAATCTTTACTCTGACACAGATAGTTTGAAAATATTTTCTTCCAGTTTGTGATTAATATCTCAATCTCTTGACAGTATCTTTTACAAAGCAGAAATTCTTAATTTTAATGAAGTCCAGTTGATCAGTTCTTTCTTTCACAGATTGTGCCTTTTCTGTTGTATCTACAAAGTCATCATCAAACCCAAAGTTATGTAAATTTTCTTCTTTATTATTTGTTTCTAAAATTTTAGGAGTTTTATAGTTTTGTCTTTCATATTCAGGAGTATGATCCATGTTGAATTAATTTTTGTGAAGGATTTAATATCTATGCATGGAATACTTTTGTTGCTTCTTTCTTTCTCTTATTGTTGCCTTTGAATGTTATACTAACACTTTACTGAAAAGCTAACTTTTCTCCATTGCATTGCCTTTCATTGCCTTTGCTGCACTGTCAAAGATTTTTTTTTTTTACTGTATTTGTGTGTGTCTTTGACAAACCTCAATTGACTTTATGTTTGCTGGGCTAGTTCTGTGCCCATTAAATTCTTTATCCCTATGGCTATTATTTTATATTATACCTGTTAATTTTCAACTGAAATAGATTGAAAGACTCCTAGAGAGGTGATTGGATCAAGGTAGCACTATATTCATCAGATTACTAATCCACTGAGGTTCATTACTCAATGTACTATTAGGATATGGGGCCCAGTTGGAGGACGTGGGTCACTGGGGGAATAGCTTTGGAGGGTACATCTCATTCTGGCGTACTGCTTTCCCTTTGTTCTGCTTTCTGGCTGCACAAAGTGAGCTTTGTTCCACTATGCCCTTCCAATATGCCATTTCTACCTTGGAGCTAGTCTACTATGGATTTAACTCCTTGAAATTGTAACACAATAGTGGTTCAATCCTTTACATTGTGGGTGTCAAGTACTTTTCCCAGTGATGATTCAATATCCTGGTATACTATATAGGTCATGATTACATTTACTTTCAAAAAAGCTAAAAACCAAATGGAAGAAAAAAGGTCAAAGAGTCATCTAAGTCATGGATGAATGCCAACTCCAATTTAGCACACAACAAACTTCCTTTTATATAGCAGCTGTTTAGACTGCAAATCCAGAGTTTGATCCATATAGTAGACCTAAGTTAACCAGTGAAATGTTATTCCTTAGTTCTGGCTGCATTTTAGCACATTTCTGAGCGCATAGCTGAGCTTTGGTGGTGGTAAAGACTTATGACCCTAGTGTTTCACTTTGAAGAGTCCTCCTTTAAAGCAGCTGAAATTCATTCTCCCAAGTAAGGAAAACACTTAACTGCTGAGCCCACAACTGCACCAGTTTACATTTGATACTCTTAATTAAGATTGATTTCCTTATAGCTTCTGAAGATGGCAGTACAGTAGGGGGTAGATTTTTGAAATAATCTTACTTGTAAATAAATGCGACATTAGTATTCTATGACAGTTTTGTGCCATCTGGATGTCTGGAGTGGGGAGACCAGCACACAGAACAGACTTGCTAAAAACTCTTACACACACACACACACACACACGCATGGTTTGTTTTCTTTAATAAATGAGACTCATTTGTCTACTAGTGATGGCAAATCTTTTAGAGCTTTCAGTGATACAAATAGCCTGCTGTAGTATATGTGCCATAGGTTGGCACTAATCTAGACCAATATTTATCGAACCACAGAAACACCAGGGGCATTAATTAAAATTGTAAATTCCCGGTAGCCTGTCCTTGACATTCTAATTACATAAATTTTGGGTGCGGATAAAAATAATCAGTATCCTTAACAAGCACAATAGTTGTTTCAGATAAGGTATTAAAGCCATACTATAAAGTTATCACAGATTGAATTTATAAAAAGATAAGTTAGGATTCATTCAAATAGAAGATATACATGTAATATAGATAAATGCAAATAAAATATTCCGCAAAGATGATATAAGTACAGTCATACTAATATCTATAAATAAAGTCTTACATTTAATAGGACACTAGTGAAGAAACAAAAATGTGTCAGTTTCTTTACTGGAAAACATAGAAAGGAACCATAAGCTTTTTTTCTTTACTTCCATATTTCTACACATTTCATTTAAATACTTCTTCAGCACCTACCACATGCATCTCTTATGTGTCAACATATCCCCTATATACTCTGCCAAAACTGATTTCTGGGGATTCTTCTGGGGATTTCAGAACAATGTGAAACCAACTATCATAAAAAGAAAAAGAAAGGAACAGAAAAAAAGAGCAAAAGGAAACAAAGGGAAGTACACAAAAAGTTGCTAAAATCAAATCCAAAATATTAGTACTGTAATTACTTATATTGAATATAAATGGACTCATATTTGCTTCTAGCCAAAAGGAGTAAGAGGGGGCCAGGTTTATATATAGACCTTAAACAACTAGAAAACTGGAAAAAAATATGGAATTGTAGCTTTCAGACACTAGACATAAGTAGCACAAGACTGTGATCCAGAAAAGAAAAGCAAGCAGTATCACTCCAGATTATAGCCTAGAGGCACTGTCAGTGCTGCCTGCGGCACAAGGAGCAGGGACTCAAACAGAGCCCTTTGTCCTGGGGAATTGAGGAGACATAGCTTGAAGTATAGAGAGGCCATTGGGGCTTATGGGAAATATACTATGGGATTAGAGGTAGCCATAAGAAAAGGCACTGCAGAGATCTTCAGAGGGGTTCCTTCTTGAGTTCTTTGGCTGAGTACTGCTACACATATATGTACGAGGAAAGAGATTGGTAATAGAACTCAAGATGCATTTGGCGATAGGTAGAAAGAGCCAGAAATGTCATATATTTACCCTGGACTCACATTTCTTAGAAAACACACACAAAAATATTTATTATATTATATTATATTATATTATAATTATATATCATGTTACATATGCTATATTACATAGATCATCTCATATTCACATGTGCAAAGCTATTTTAATTAATAATGAAGGAAATCTGTCTAAAAATCAAATAATAATATCTAACCTGTAACATATCTACTAGATGACAACCTGAATTCTTCAACCCAGAGGAGCTACAAACCCTACCCAAACAATAAGTTGTAAGGGAATATATATATTTTGAGGCCCTATCAGTGTTTTTCAGTCCTGAACATGCAGGAATTATCTCTTAGTTTTTAAAAATTATTTTTAAATTCTTCTTAGTGTTTTTTAAAATGTGAGTACTGAGCCCTACTCCTGACTAACCAAATGTGATTTTTCTGAGGAAAAGCCCTGGAAAGCGATCTTTCAAAAGCCTTCTATTCTTTTAAGGCACCCCGGGAGATGGAAAGGAGAAAGGAAAGGAAAGGAAAAAAAGGGAAAAAAGGAAAGGAAAGGAAAACAAAGCAAAATTGATTCAACCAAGCAGGAACAGGGGTATAAAAAGAATTAACATGTTATGTGCATGTAGCAGCTTCTCATGATGGATGTAATCACTGTGTTCTGCAAACATGCACTTATAAAAACAAAAAAGAAAAAATCATTTAGTAAGGCCACTTTTTCTTTTAAAAAAGGTCATCATACTTAATCCTTTTCTCAAAGAATTTTAATCTAAAGTATAAGACTCACTTTTGTAGATAAAACAGTATAGAATCATTAAAAATAATCATTGTAAAGATCATATAAAAACAGGAAAATACTTGCAAGGTTGAAAAAAGTACAATGCCACACAGTGTATGCTATACGCTGTATACATATACAGTGACTACAAATACATAAAGAACATATATGAAGGTAAAAATTCTAGAAGTAAATAAAACAAAACATTGCCACAAGTGGTTTTATTAACTCATCATGTCTTTTTCCCCACATTTTCTGATTTATGTGTGGGTGTGTGCGTTTTTGAAAGGTACACAGCAAATTGTTGGTAAGGAGACCCCAGTAAATTGCCCTCTAGTACCCTTAGCTTCCTGACATTTCCCTTTCAGACTTCCCATGCCTCTGAGTCACTCTGCAGCCTGCATCAATCTGAGTGCCATCTTGTTAAAACTAAAAGATAGGATGGCCAGACTTAATGGTTTCCCTGCAGGGTATCTGCCTCTAGCCACCACCTTGCCAGCGTGACCTGTAATCTTTCAAACCTCTCAAATCAGAGGTTTCAGGTCTAACATTTCTTTAGAGTCAGGAATCAGTGTTATAGAATAGCTATATTTTTCCCCTGAAGAGCCTTAAATTAAAGGATGAACATTTGGAACGCTAAACTCTTTGCTCAGAGAATGTGAAAAATCTCTTTGTATGGAAGCTAGAAAATAGCTGATGCAAACCATAGCAAGGCACAAAGCATGCAACTTTTAACTACTGTAAGACTAATGGACTGATTATGACCTCTTCCTGCTGGGACCTAAGAGCCTGCAGCCATTCTTCTTTTTCAGAAGTTAGATAATAGCTTCTGTTGTTCCTTCTTTTAATTTCATAAAATAGCAAATCCCTGTAGTCCTTAGCGATTTAACCAAGTAAGCAATTATACGAGATTGCTCAATCCATCTGCTTTTTTTTATCCCCAATAGATTTGAGGATGAGAATGGATATATTCAGATTTTCATTCTTCCAAAAATCCAATCAAACTCCTACTGTTTTGTAAGGTCATTGAATATCTCCTACAAGTTCCTTCCAGAACTCTGGCAAGTAGCCTTTCAAATCAACCACCCTAAACCTGCAGTATTAATCAGGTCTCCTTTGCTTGAAAATATCGGAAACCCCTCAAAGAAGCTTACGAATAGCTAGCCAAATGGATAGATGATTGATAGATAGATAGATAGATAGATAGATAGACAGATTCAGATGCCACTAAATACAGAAATAAAAGTTAAGGGGCAGATGATCCAAAATGTCATCAGATCTCTATCTCTCAGGATTACTGTCTTTTATATTGTCTTCATTTACCACAGCCCCCTCCAAGCAGCAGCAAAGATGGCTGCCCTCACCCAGCTGCTCCAGGTCATATCATCCTTGCATCTGGTCCCAGAAGAAAATAGATTTTCTTCATCCCAGAAACTGCATCAATTTTTGAAAAAAGGTTCAGTTTTTCTTAGATCACCCCCAGTCTGTGTGCCACATGCTTAACAGATACCCTAATAATAATGGCCACACTAGATCCAAAATCCACATATTTGATGAGAAATAAAGAGCTCATGTTTCCAGGTAAGGTGTTTCCAGGTGTTTCCAGGTGTTTCCAGGTAAAGGGAACACACTGCCTCAACCACAAAGTACATCTAAAATTACAGACATCTATATATCTATATATATATATATAGATATAGAATAACAAAAGCAAAACATTGAAAAAAATAATTTTAGTAATAATTTGTCACTGGAAGATAGGTAATACAATCAAGCAAAAAATAGGAAAGAAGCATTAAGTACAATAAAAACCAAAGTTAAATAATCAAATTACTAACTCTTAAGTCTCTTATCTTTTGCTTTCTTCTCTGAGTCACTATTTTATGATGGTCTATATAGGATTGAGGAACAATTTGTCTTTAGAATTTTTGAGTTCTCAATGCATATGTAGTAAACAAATGTCTTAGCAATGCAAGTATAATATCAAATAAAAATAAGAGGGATTTTATGTCAATGGTTTTAACACTATGAAGGGAGTTCTTAATTCAAACAGAAAACTAATTTATTTTTATTTCTTTTCAGTATTTGTCCATTCATAGCATGATTCTAATCTAATTGAAAGTTAAACCAAATTTCACATTCTGGCTTTAAATAAAATATATTTAAACCATTTTTATATTGATATCTGGGCTTTAAAATTATAACATCTGCATAATATTTTTGGTTAAATATTTTGTATTTAACTTACCTAGTTCTCAATGCTTAATATTGAGTTACAGTTCATTTTAATATGATAAATGATATCTCAATAAACATCATGATGTATGAAGTTTTATCTTTTTTAAAATCACTTTTTTAATTTCAAAAATTAGTTATTATTATATAAAGGTGCAGACAAATTTAGTGAAACAATTCTTGCCACATATTGCCGTGGTTTTTTTCAACTGTACTGCTGAATGAATAAAGAAAATGCAGAACAAAGACAGAATGGAACATTGTTCTGCCATAAAAAGAATGAAATTCTGTCATTCATAACAACATAGATGGAACTGAAGATCATTAGGTAAAATAAGCCAGGCATGCGGAGACAAGTACCACATGATCCCACAGAAGCTGAGAGTAGAATGGTTACCAGAATAGAAGGAAGGCAGGATGTAGCAAAATTGATTAGTGTATGCTGAGTTGTGGTTAAGTACTGAGTCACAACTAGATAAGGGGAAGAAGTTCCAGTCTGAGAGTACAAGTAGGATGTCTATAGATCACCATAATATACTATACATTTCAAGAAGTGAAAAAAAAAAAGTTTTCACCATAGAAATGCTCTCACCATGGAAAGTCATTTTACCATAGAGAAATAATAAGTTTGAAACAACACAGTACTTACTTTTCAATATCTAGTTTTTTTCACTGAGCGTAATATTTTAGAAATGTTGTTATAGTCCTGTATGCATTTACACTTTTATTCCAGTAGTTCATTGTTTATTTATACATGAGTACTCTTCCATTGTACATCCACTAGTTCCTACTGATGGGCATTAAGGTGACACACAACGTAGTAGTGAATAAAGCTGTTATAAACATTCTTGGACAAATGTTGACCATGTATTTTCATTTTTCTTGAGTAAATACTAAGGAGACAAATTTCTAGGTAGGGCTCTTTTTAAGTGTTTATCCAAAGTGATTGCCCAATAGATTTGTTCCATATCTTCATTTGGAGCTAAATCCATTTTAAAAAATAATCTTAACTATTTTAGAGGCTATGTAGTGTTATTTCATTGTAATTTAAATTTGCATTCACCTAGTGACAATTGAGTTCTTTTAGATGTGTTTATTACCCTTTCATTATCTTCTTTTATAAAGTGTTTTCAGAATTTACACGTTGTATTAGTTTAATCTCACTACTGAGTCATGTATTTCAAACATCTGTCCTTTGTTGTGTACAGATATTCTAAATATTTCCTCTCAATATGTGCTTTTTGCTTTGTTTTCTCACTAATATCTTCTGATGACTAGAACTTTTAAATTTTTGTGAAACACAATTTATAAATTTTTATCATTTTTAATTACTGGAGTGTTTATGTCCTGCCTAAGAAACTGCCTGTCTTCATGCCATAGGAATATTGTCCCATATTTTGTAAGTTTTATTGTCACATTCAGTTGCAAGAGCCATTTCACATTGTCTTCATAAATGACTTCAGATAGGACTGGAGGCTCATTCTCCTTTCTATACATTTACCCCAACATTTTTCAGATGTGGCATAATTAACATTTTGGGTCAGAAAATACTTTGTTGTGAGAGCTTTCCTGTTCACTGAAGAATGTCTAACAGCATTCCTGGTTTATGAACACTGGACGTCAATCATGCCACCAAGCCAACTGTAACAATTGAAAATGTTTTCGTACATTGCCAAATGTCCTCTGTGGTCAGATTTTTCCCCTGATTGACAACCAGTGCTCTACACAATTATTCTATCATCATTTTTTCCAATTCAGTGGATTGTCTTTGCAATTGTTTTAAAGTTAAATTATTGTATATGTGGGCATTTTCTTAGATATTCTTTGTTATTCACTTAATTTACTTGTTTTATTTACATAAATATCATAATGTGCCAATACTCTATAGCTTCATATTAATTTCATAATCAAGTAGTATAAGTGCTACAACTTTATATGAAAATTTTTAGCTGATCAAGATTTTATCCTCAAATCTTACAAAAGATAATAATTTTGATAGCAATTATTTTGTAAATGTCTTAGGATTTTCTAAAAATTTGATAATATCACTTATGACTAAAGACAAATTTAGTTTCTCCTTTCTGGCCTGCATGTCTTTTATTCTTGCTTTATTTAACTGAATAAGACTCCTGGTTAAATGTTAAGATGTAACAACAAACATCCTAACTTTGTTCCAAGTCTTGGAGGTATGCACCCAATTGATCACCATTCAGTGTAATATATGTCATATTTTTTAATAAATGCTCCTTATCAGATTAAAAAGTTCTCTTTCGCTCATGGTTTTCTGAAGAATTTTAATTGTGCATTGGTTAGTGTTTGCATGTCATTTCTCCCATCTTCTACTTTCAACCTGTCTGCATCTTTATATTAGAAGTATACTTTTCACAGCACATCATTTTTCAATTTTGCATTTTATATACTTTCCTACAAACCTCCCTTTAAAATAAAATGTTCCATACACTTACATTTTACATAGTTACCAACATGGCTGGTTTCACATCAATTTGCTTCCTTACTGTCCACTCTGATCTTTCTTGCCTCATGTCATGCCTTCTTCAGTATGAACTGAAAATTTTAGTCTTCTAGTTCATTTTGACTACTGACTTTCTGTGGTTTTCATAGCAATTACGATATAAAGTTTTCACTTACTGTTGTTTGATAGAACTTGAGGCATTTTATTCAGTAAAAGACCAGATTTTATTCCGACATAAGCCAAATGATGACAGTCTTCTGGGTACACCCCACCTGTCCAGATCCCTTATTCCCAATCTCAGTTACAAACTTCTAGCCATTTCTGCAGCCCTAGAGGCAGATTTATGATTTCTGTGTGACCTTAACATACCTGCAGCAAACCCAGGGAAAGCTAAGGTTAGTATGGAGCTCGCCACATGTTTCCTTGAGCTCAAGGATCACAATCATTCACTACTTGTTTACAGGTGCCTGAAAATGATTACCTTATTCATTTTGTCTTGTTTCACAGTGAGCTATGCTGGAAGGGTAAGTCCAAAATCAATATCTTAGTCATGGTTGAACTTAAAAGCCTCAATAAATTTTTTAAAATGAATAAATCTTTCCAGAACTGACAATTATTACTTTAAGAATATTATTTGCTAATCTTTTCTATCCTTGTGGCAACCGCTTACACAAATTCATTCACCTATCATATGTCCTATTCCTTAAAAAAAATTTAGGTCTAACATTCCAATAACATAATAGAGTATTTTCATCTTCAAAATTCATACTTAAGAAAATTCTTAGAAAACCAAAATAGTAAATATTTAAACTCTCATATACTTCTATTTGATAAAATAAAACCTACAGGACAAAAGTGAATCTTTTGATTGTGAGGCTGCCTCCTCCTATTTTGCCAAATATTTTGCCTTCAGTGGGTCACTCATGATATCAAATTCATACTGGAAACCCTAGTACACCCTTATAGCACAAATGAACAAGTCTATGCAGATAATATCCTTTATAGCCACGTTACTTTTTTTCGTCAGATAGCGATAGCTTCTTTGCTTATATGATACTCTGTTTTCTCCTTACTATTTTACTAACAGAAAGGACAGGAAGTGTAAAAAGAGGTTAAATAATACTCATATTCCTAAGAACATGAATAATATTCATAAGAACATTGTCACCATGGATAATAATTTTTCCTTCCGGGTTATGAGGCCTCTTTAGTTTGTACCCACATAGTCTAGTTATCAAAACAACTGGATAAACAGCATCAGCTATAGACAAAAAGTGAGGAGTCCTAGATCTTGGCTCTAGCTTTCTGCCTTTCTCTCACTAGCTATGAGAGCAAAGGTGATTTCACTTAACATCACTGATGCCTTTGTTGCATCATCTGCAAATTAAAATTAGACAAAAAACTGCAGTAATTACCATTTACCAAACGCTTTCTATGTGTCATGACCTATATCAAGAATACGTGTAATGTGATTTAAATTTAACAAAGTTATAAGATGGGTATTATCATTTTTATTACTATTATTAATACTCCATTACATAGTTGAAAACAAAAGTGCAGCATCATTGAGGGTCACTTAGTGACCCTCATATGAACCAGCACTAAACTTAAAACTGTCTGACTCCAAAGCCTAAGCTAGTAAGAACCATAATTCCAAGGGAAGCTGGGAATGGTGGTACATGCCTGCAATCCTAGCACTCAGGAGGCTGAGGCAGGAGAATTTCTATGAGTTTGAGGCCAGCCTGGGCTACATAGTGAGTTCAAGTCCAGTCTGAACTGCATAGTGAGACCTTATCTCTAAAAGACAAAAAGAAAAAGATTCCAGATAAAACTTATCACTAAATATTCTTTTCAATAGGATTAATTTATTAATTTTAACATAGGATTGAGAAAATCTTTCATGCAAACTAGAGAACTTTATAGCTTATTCCTTTGAACACAATTCAGCTTGTACTGCATTTACACATTGTCTCGTTGTCAGATTTAGTTCCCACACAGAAACTTTGTCTAACACAACATTCTGCCTCAGGGTTCACACATTGCTGGCAGTCAGCAAGTGTTCATAGCAATCTGAATGACACTTGTTCAATAAAAAGGAACTTTGCCATTAATATTTCTATTAGTTGTTATGCATTTTAGCAATTGTAAGTACTGAAAATATTCTATTCCATTTATGCTTTTACATATGCTTGTACACTTAACAGTATATAAGTATCAGACCATAATAAGGCCAATTTGGCATAGTCTGGTCTAGATAGACTTAATTCTCTGTAAATATTTCTGGTCAAGATTCACTCCAGCATGTTCACTTCGTGAGTGTTTAACACTTGGTGAATATTTTAGCATCTTATTTGTTTAGCATTGCATAGAGTGTTAGGCATATAAACAAATATAAAAGTACTGTAATATAAAACTATACCATAGGAGGAACCTATGCTAGGACTGGGGATCAAAGAAGTTAACCTACACAAATGCTATTGCAACAAGAGCAGAAATGTTTCTACAAATTAGATTGATAAAGAGCAGATGTAAGATTTCAGGGGGACAATGATTTTCAAAGATTCAAAAGTTGAGGAAAGACAGGCTTTATTTCAAAAACTGAATCTAATTAACAATGTTTAGAGTACTAAAGTGTAGTGGTGACAAAAATATTGAAAAGTACACAGATTCAGTCTATAAAACTATAAGTTATGGTATGGCATTTGTGGTCTTTATCTGAAGACAATTGAAAATTTAAAAGAATTTGAATAATGAAGTGAGATGATTAGATTTGTATCATAGAAAACAGTGAAAATATAAAATATAAAATATAAGGCATATTAGTCTATTTTCCAGACACTGAGAAAAAATATATGACTCTCACATTCTAAAGGAGGAGAGGTTTAATTTGATTCATGGTTTCAGGGGATTTAGTTCATGGTTTACTGGCTTCAAAACAGAAATGTTGTCATGAGCAAAGAAGCTTCATTCATGGCATTTGGGAAGCAGAGTAAAGGAACATGAGAAGTAGATGCCAGGACCTGAGGCAGATCCTAAACCATACTCCCAAGACTCACCCAGACGTGTCTAGAAGCATGTTCCACCAGTTCCCCTGGAGAATTTCAAAGCCAATCAAGTTGGTACTCCACCATTACTGTCTCATTCCACCTTTGTCAAATTGATACAAAAACACATTTGCTTAAACCATATTTAGAGAAGGGTGTGGTGGCACACACCTCTAATCCCAGCACTCAGGAGGCTGAGGCAGGAGGAGCGCTGTGAGTTTTTGAGGCCAGAGTGCAGTGAGTTTGGGCTTCCGAGTGAGTAAGATGAGCCTGAACTGCATAGCAAAACCAGCAAAAACAGCAAGTTTACAATTTAATTTAACAGATCACAACTATACTGCATACAACCAGAAATGTAACAATTCCTGCCCTGAATTCTCAGTAGTTTCAGCATTTTTACAAAAGTCCAAGTCAACATCTCTCCTGTGATTCAAACCAACCTCTTAGCTCTAATCCTCTGTAAAAATTATAAACAAGTTACATAATCCCAAGGTACAATTGCACACAGTAAACATTTCCATTCCAAACAAAGAGGATAGGAAGACACAAAAGAATAGAACCAAAGCAACACCAGAATCCAGCAGAGAAAATGGTGGTGAGAAATGAGTTTCAGAGGACTTGGGTGGCCCTACTCCTGTTACAGCCTACTTGGCCTTCCCCTTGGGACGGTTCTGTCCTCAGAGGATGTGCCACATTCCTGCTGTCTCCAACTTGCTGGTGTCTCCACTGCACTTTGTATTCATTCTCCCATCTTCACACACTGTCATTTTGGGGACTTTTGGCCTTCCAGGCCTTCCTTTAAAATATGGGTGGAAAACTGATTCTTATGCTCTGCTTGCCAGTAAAACCAGAATCATGTGCGCGATGCCAAAGTCTGCCATCAGCGGAAGCAGCAGCCAGGGTCTCTTGTGCCATGACGTAGTGTTTTCTGAGTGCGGAGATATTTGAGCATAGTGAAATAAATCCTGTAGAGGTTTGAGTCCAGAGGATTCTCTTCTCAAATGAAAGGTTTACACTTTTGCACCCCAAACCTGTGATGTGTAAGGACTTGCTCAATCACGAGATACTCTCAAAGCATCTTTCTTCTTGTGTCTGTAAAGAGTACTTGGCTTCTAACTGGAACAATCTTTTTAACAACCACACTTCCTTTGGCCCCCCCAACTTTGCAGGTGCTACTGTTAAGGCCAAAGTAAAAGTTTTTCAAATTTTTCTGCTTTTGCCTTTGATTCTTGCTATAAATCTGGCTAAAAACAGCCAGCAGTACACCTGCCACAGCCTGAAGGTAGGATAGTCTTCAGATTTTATCAGCTAGATTATTTCATTGCCCTTAATCTCAGTCCCCTGCAAAATCTCAAGACATGAACAAAGATAGGCAAATATTTTGTCAGAGTATAACACACACAGCCTCTGGTCCAATTGCAAATGTGGTCTTTGTTCCTAACTGAAAGGTGTTAAGCCTGGCCTTTCCTGTGCACATTCCTATCATATTTTGGTCTTCCAAAGCCTGACCAGAATTACCCATTTTGTTTGTTTTACAGCACTCTAAGTCTGCTTTAGCCCTCATCTCTAAAGCTTTTCAGACTCATGCTACAAACTGATTCTAGAGGTTTTTAAGCCACATGATTAGATACAGTCACTTCTTAGGTATCGGTCTTCTCTGTTAGCTTTCCAGTCACTGAGGCACATTGTCCAACATGTACAATTTAAGGGAGGAGAGGCTTAAATTGGCTCATGGTTTCAAGTGATTCAGGTCAAAACCAGTTGACTCCAAAGCAAAAACATTATGTCATAAGGGTTTGGTGCAGCAGAAATGCTTATTTAACGGTGGCTGTGAAGTAAAGCAGAAGTATAGTACCAGAGAGTAAGGACCCAACATAGACCCCAAAGTCCGCACTTCCTGATTCACCCAGATACACCCAAAATACACTTTACCAATACCTTCAGTGTATTCCAAAGTCAATCAAGTTGACAGTCTACCCTAGTCACATAGAGATGTTGTCATGGTTTATGTCGGTGGCCCCGGGCCTCATGCGTTTGCATTGTGTATTTGTGATTGGTTCACTGTCTAGTGCTTGGATTGATGGTGTGAGTACTACACTGCTTAGGGGTAGAGACAGCATACAATGTAATGACAGGAAAAAGGTGTGTCTCTCTTTATTGCAGGTTTCCACTTTGCTGTTTGCCGCCACCATAAACTGTGGCCCCACCATGCCACCCTTCCTAGAAGCCAACTGAGTATGGACTAAAACCTCCAAAAACTGTAAAAAATAAACCTTTCCTTTCCCAACTTTGGGCATCAGGTATTTTGTCTCAGCAATGAGCAAAAAGTAACTAAGACAGAATTTGGTACCAAGAATGGGGTCACTGCCGTGACTATACCTGACCATGTTTTTGAGAGGCTTTGGAAATGGCTTCTGCGCAGAGTTGGGAAAGGTTTGGACATGTCACCTGAATGCATAGAGCTGGAGCAGGTTAGGCTGTTGTGTAGAGGAGATTCTGGTCAGAGCTCAGGAGACCAGAAAGCTGATAGAAAGCCTGATGGTAAAGACCAAGGTTGGGCTGGGAAGAAGGACTGCATTGGTTGTTTGACTCCCCACGATGTGTGTTATGGCTTGGCAAAAAGTTTGTTTGTATCTTGCTCATGCCCAGAGACTTCGCCTGAGACTGGGATTAAGGGCAATGGATTGATTAATCTGGCACAGGAAATTTTAAGGCAGTCAAATGTTGAGGCTGTGACATGGCTATTGTTGGGGGCTTTTGGCCAGATATACGATACAAATCAAAAGCAAAGAGCCCAGCAAGATAATTTAAAACACTATGAGCTTGGTCAGAAGAAAAACTCCAGTAAAGCTATAAATTATAAAGATAGAGCTGAGATTTTGATTGCTGAGAAGAAACAGAGAAATAGAAAAGATGGCTAAGGGGCATCCCAGGAAGCAGTGGGTCTTCATCCTTGGCAGCCTCAAAACTGCAAAAGTGAAAAAATTTTCTCAGAGAAAAAAGCTTCAGAGCACCATGTTCCAAAATGGTGATAAAGGCCACATGAGGTTCCAGAATGGTGGCAACATAGAAAAGCATTTTCTCACAATCAGGTTCACAGAGCCCAGTGATCCAGGCACTCGACCTCTATGGCCAAGAAAAAAAAAAGCCTGGCTACTGCTCCAGCTGGCAGCAAACCTTGGTGGCATCCACATGGTGCTGCTTTTAGGTGCAAGGAAAATGCACAAATTATGAGGGTAAGATGGCTCTATTGCAAAGGGCCTGGGAGGCCAAGCAATGTGACCCTGAGAGGGCAATATGTAAAGATATAAAGGTAAAGCCAAAGGTACAGTGGAGACCCCAAAAGTTTAAAAAAGCCAAAAATGTGGATCATCCAAGAAAAGCTGTAAAAAGTGAGCAGAGGAGGCTTAAGAGAAACGCTGCAGGAGCTGAAATCCCTAAAAGTGCCATGGGGGTGAAATCACCCAAGCCTTTTGGAGCTTGCAACCAGATTGTTTCAAATGCTGAGCATGGAACTCTAGGACTTAATGTTCACCCTGCTGGATGTTGGACTTGCTTTGTTTCCAATGCTTTATATTCCCCTGTTTGTAACTTTCAAAATGGCAATGTTTATCTTGTGCTTTTGCATTTCAAAAATGTTTAACCTTGTTTCATTTGTACAGTGGTTTACAGTTAAGAGTTTGCCATAGATATGGAGGAGACTTGGGACTTGGACTTCTCAGCAATGCTAAAAGTGTTAAGACTTTGACAATTCTTGGAGATGGACTAAATGTCTTTTGCATAAAGGATGTGCATGAGTCTTTGGGGGCCATGGGTGGAATGTCATGGTTTATGTCAGTGGCCCCCAAACCTCATGCGTTTGCATTGTGCATATGTGATTGGTTCATTGTCTAGCTCTTGGACTGGGGGTGTGAGTGCTACACCCGACTAAGGGTGGAGCCAAGATGTGATGTAATGGCAGGAAAAAGCCGTGTCTCTCTCTCTCTCTCGCCAATTTCCACTTGCTGTGTGCAGCTGCCATAAACTGCAGCCCCACCATGCCACCCTGCCTTAGAGCCTACTAAATATAGACTAAAACCTCCAAAAACTGTAAAAAATAAACCTTTTTTTCCCAACTTTGGGCATCAGGTATTTTGTCTCAGCGATGAGTAAAAAGTAACTAAGACAGATGTGTTAGCTGTCCATCACTGTAGAAAATACCTGAGATGAAGAGATATTTTATCAAAAGGAAAATTTTATTTTGGCTCACAGTTTTGGAGATTTCAGTGCATGGTTGACCAGTCCCATCACTTTGGGCCTGTAGTAAAGCAGAAAATCATGAGGGAGCATGTGGTAAGGCAGAGCTGCTCAGCTCATGGTGGCAGGGAAGCAAAGAGGAAGAAATAAGTATGAGGTCCCAATGTCTCCTTCAATGGCCAAAAGACTTCTTATTAGCCCAACAGCCTTTTCTGCAAGGGGCTTTAGTGGGCAGTTATCCAAACTGTCTCAGAGAAAAATGGTGGACCGTGGGAGAATACCTGGGTGCCTTTATGAATGATAACATAGTTTTTTGTGTAAGACTGGCTATTGAATCCAGAGCCTCACTAACAATATGCAAGCACCCTACAGTTAAGGTACAGTTTCAGTACGAATAATGATATCTTTAATGAAAATAAAGACAGTAGATGAATTATACCCAACTGAATAGGAACCATTGACAATGAGTTGTTAATAAGAAAAGAGACATGAAAAAAGACAAGAGTCAAGAACATGTCCCCTGAAAATCTGAATGGATAGTAATTCTATTAATTGAGATAAAGAACCTAAAGGGAAGTATAGCTTTGATATCAGAAAAAATAATTATTTCAGTTTCAGCCATGCCCCGCAGGCTCTTATCCCACTGAGCTATATCCCCAGCCCACAATCCTGTCCAAAGAGGGAACGTTGTTACTTCTATTGCTGCTGCAGAAGCTGCTGCTATTATTATTTGGAATCTTTTCTGGGATTATTGCCATTCTGAAGTGCTACTAATCAGCACCAAAAATCATTACCCATGAACCAGGCATATATGGTCTTATTTTTCTCCATAATTTCAGTCCTCAGTTACTAGAAAGATAATGACAGGAAATGGAGATTATGTATTCTGAACAGCACTGATTCGTGGAGAAGCTTTGGGGGAATATACTTCACAGGCTGAACCAAAGCCTTTGGAGAAAAGAATTTTTCTGAGCTGGTCAGTAAAATTTATGAAATCTTACATGATGACCTGGGAACATCTATTACAATACTACTTTGGTGGGAAATAATTCAGAAGATGGGCAATGAGCTGTTGTCAGCTCATCTAGCTTACAATATCTCTACATACATACTCTAACATCTAGCCGATAGAATATTACTGAAAAAGATCACTGCTGCACTGAAATGGACAAGAGTCCAGGTGCTGCAGAAAGTTTAACTGAATGCCTCCATCTAGTAATTTTCATTTCCCATTGCCATAAGATCATCCTCACCAAAAGTTTGGATTCATTCTTTGAGTGAAATAACTATACAAACTGTCCACAAAATTACCTACTTTCTAATAATTATAATTATTCCAAAGAATCCTGCATCCACATTAATGAAAGAGGCACTTGATAGTGTACACTACTATTGACTAGTACAATGGGAAATAAAAAGGAAATTTCATTGAGAGACTTAAACACTTGGAAATTATAGTGACCTGTGCCAATTACATTTAGGAGTGTTATGTGTCGTAAGAACATGCAAGTCAAATAGGTAATCAAGTTTGAGAAGAAGTAAGAGAAGTAGCTACTGATATGTTAAAGATAAAGACTACTAATAGAAGATATCATGAAAAACAGTAGTATTTAGGTTCTTTGTCTCAATAGAGTCTAAAGCTTTGGGAAGGAATCACGAAAATGTGTGGCTTTGGCTTTCACCAACACCTACAACCCAGGCAATCTAAATTCCTGGATTAAGGCTAATCTTTAACAGTATGATACTCAAAGCAACCTCCTAGGTATACAAGGATAGTTTAACATATGCAGATCAAGAATGTAATACACTGTAACATACCACATAAACAGAAGAAAGGACAAGACTTGTATGATCATCTCAATAGATGCAGGAAAAAACTTTAACAATAGTGAACATCTATTCATGATTTTTTTAAAACTTTGAAGAAAATAGATATAGAAGGACTTTATCTCTCTTTGACAAAAGCCATTTATTACAAACCAATGGCCAATATCATATTAAATAGGGAAAAGCTGAAAACTTTTCCTTAAAATCAGGAAAAACATAAGGATGTGCATATCACCATTCCTATTAAATAGAGTACTCAAAATACTACCCATAGGAACCAGGCAAGAGAAAGAAATAAAAGAGATATGTTTAGGAAAGAAAGAAGTCAAATTATCATTATTTGCAGGTAACATGATCTTTTAAATAGATGGTATAAAAATTTCACCAAAAGACACCTAGAATTAATGACCAAATTTAGTATTACAGCAAGATGTAAAATAAAAACACAAAAATCAATAGTGTTCTTGTATACCAACAATGCACACATTGGGAAAGAAATAGCACCAAAAAAAAAAAACTAAGCTAAATACATGGTAATTAATCTGACCAAAGATTGAAAAACTTCTTCAACAAAAAACTAAAGTACGCAGAAAAATAAATTCAAATTGGATATCAGAAAATGGAAAGAAAGTTGTTCCTAAATAGGTGGAATCAACATTGTCAAAACACTCATACTTCCAAAACTGATACATAGAATTCCTGCAATAAAATACTAACAGCACTTCTCACAGAATTAGAGAAAACAATCCTAAAATTGCAATAGAATCAGAAGAGACCCATAATATCAAAAGCAATCCTAGAAACAAGGACAAAGTAGGAAGCGTCATAACCCTGGATTTCAAGTTATAGTAAAAAGTTGACATGATGTAAATAGCTTGGCACTGTCACAGAAAGGCATGTGGATCAATGGAATGAAGCAGAAGACACAGAAACAACATCAGACACATTAAGCTAATTGATCTTTGACAAAAAGGTCAAAGGCTGGAGGAAAGATAGCCTGTTTAGTAGATGGTGCTAGGAAAACTAGCTATCCATATGCAGAAGACTGAAGCTAGATCATATCTTCCATTAGATACTAAAATTGAAATGGATTAAAGACCTAAATATTGCCTATTGTGCATTATATTAACTAGTGTCAATTTCCTATTATTTTGTTTTGAAATTCTGTATCACTTCTTTTATTCCTTTTGTGTGCAGTTTTGTTTTTGAAGAAAAAAAGGAAAAAATATTTAAAAGATCTAAATATTAAAATATAAACAGCTATCCTGCTAGGAGATAAAATATGCAAAACTCTTGAAGTCATAGACTTGAGTAAAAACTTTCTAAATAGAATCTCAATTTCACAAGAAATAGCATCAAAAATCAATAAATGGGATTACATAAAATTAAAAAGCTTCTGCACAGTAAAAGAAATAAGGAATAGAGTGAACAGACAATCTACAGAATGGAGAAAGATTTTTCCTATCTATGCCACAGACAAAGGAACAGTATCTAGAACATATAAGAACTACAAAATAGATCCTCCAAAATAAAGACACAATAAAAAAATGGGCAATTGAAATAAATGGACACACTTCTCAAAAGAAGTACAAATGACCAGTAAACACATGAAAACATCATCAACATCAGTGGTCATTGGAGAAATGTAAATTGAAGCAACATAGAGATTTCATTTTATCCAGAATAATGGCTATCATCAAGAAATTAAAAAATAACAACTACCAGTGAGGCTGTAGGGAAAAAGAATGCTTTCACATTATTAGTAGGAACATAAACTAGTAGAACCACAATAGAAATTAATGTGCAGATTCCTAAAACCCCTAAATTAGAAGTTCCTTTAAACAAACTCTTCCCAAAACAGTTAAAGCAATCACATTAGAGTAATACATGCGTACCCATGTTTATAGCAGCACAACTCACAATAGCTAAATATTGGAAGCAGTCTATATCCATCAATAGATGAATGGATAAAGCAAATGTGATATTTATTTACCATGAAGTACTACTATGTCATAAGAAAGAAAAACTTGAGTCATTTTTAGGAAAATGCATATACTTTGAGGCTAATGTGAAGTGTAATAAATCAGATACACAAACTCGAATACCACATGGTTTCTCTTATATGAGAAACTCAAAGTATAAATAAATCAAATAGCAAAATAAAAGATAGATAATAGTAAATAGAGATAGATTTTTTGCAAATGGAAAAGGAACAAAGAGATGGAGGGGAGAGGCAAGGGGAAGCAGATGTAAAAAGAATTAAAATATGCCATATACCAATTCCCCATAATGAATGTAATCATTACGTATCTCAAACATGTACTTATAGTTTTTTTTTAAATCTTCATCCAAGCAATGTTTTAAAAACTGAATAAATCAGATGGTAGCCAAAATCGACCAGGAAATTACCAATTTTAGAAATTATCTGAAGGGGGCAAGTGGGGGAGATGAATTGAGCAAGGAAAGAAGTGAAGACAGTGGACTAAAATATTCCTTAGTAAAACACAAATATAAGACTGCCAAAAGAAGGTGTATGTGGAGTTGAAGAGCACTCGAGAGGGTAACTCTCTTCAATAAAGATCAGTGATAACAAATCAACCAACTACAAATCATTGACACACTTTGTTCGGCCTACATAGCAAATTCTTTTTTTTTTTTTTTAATTTTTTTTTTTTTTTTTTATCGGTACCAGGGATCGAACTCACGACTGCCTGCTTGCAAGGCAGGCGCTTATGCAGCTGAGCTAAATCCCCAGCCCCAACATAGCAAATTCTTAAATTTTATGTTGATATTTTAAAATACATTAACACACCACAAAGCAGTCTTTGAACAACAGGAAGAAGATCTCAGCACCTGAGGCTTACAATGGTCTAGCGCTTCTGTGCTGGGATCCATGGGCCCAGCTGAGTACATTTCCCATTGCTTACTGAATACCTCACCCCTCTCCCATCTGCAGACCTCTGTCCATGACTCAATAACAGGATAAGGCCCAATAACTTTAACCTATTTTTCTGAGGAGGTGTTAAAACCACAGCCATAAAATTGAATAATCTAGCAAAATCCTTCAAATAAATTAGCTGCAGGTATCTTAATGAGTTGGCATGATTGAGGCTGTTGGTTAAGAAGGATGACTTTGACGCAGAAGCTTCTGATTTTAGGCCTTTCTTTCTGAAAATAATTAGGTAATATGTCTACTTGGCTGAAGTCTATAGCATAGAACTCTGGACTTGTGACAATAAAATCATTCCTCATTGAAAAGGGAAAGCTTTTATTTCTATATTCTAGGACATGGGGACATTTATAGTTATTGCAAAAAAGTTTTTAAAATCATTAACCTAAAAGTTGGAAAAAGAGATGATGCCCAAGAACATATTTGTTCTATGCTTCTTTGCCTTTACAATGTAGTCTTTAAAATGATGACTTTAAGTTATTTAAGTTCTCAAGGTGGCATCATAAACAATGTGAGAAACATCCTTGTAATTACCTTCCTAGATTAAATTTCCAAAAATAGTATGATATCTTGGATCAAAGAATTTGCTTAATTTGCAATTTGATACATTTGTCAAATTACAGAAAGAATAGTCATTCAAAAACATGAGATTTATGATTTCCCTATGCTTTCGCTAACAATGGATTTTGTCTATGACTTTAAGTTATACAAATCCAAAAACTAAAAGATCATGCATTACTTAAACTTACTAGGTTATTACTGGGTTTTAGCCACTTATATTTCTTCTATATTAATCACCTTTATATGATCACTGTGTATTTTTCAATTAAGTAATCAACTTGCTTTTTTCATTGCTTATCTCACATTTTTGTCCTGATTTGTAAATGTGTAATGTTTATAACATTACTACTTTGTCATTCTTTTTTTTTAATTTTAAAGAGAATAAAGCAAAAGAGGACAGAATAAAGAAGATCAGAACAGAACAATGTAAACAACACAGCACTTTAGAAGACAACCGGATATTAACAATAGCTACCATAATGTCTCTTTCTTTGTAATAGCTGAGCATGGCTTCACATACAGTAATATAAAACATAACAAAATAGTATAAAACCATTTAAGAGAATGAAAGAATTGCAGGGTATTCTGAACCAAATAACAGAAAATGATCAATGGCTACTATAATATCTCATTTCCCATAAAAAAATTTGTTTATACTATCACATATATTAAAATATAGTAAGACACAACATGATAGAACCGAAGATAATAGAAGAACAAAAGTATGCTAGGACTTCAAAGCAAGACGATATTAAATCAGCAATGGCAGGGAGGGGGAAAGATGGCAGACCTATAGATAGCAGGATATGGAGCCTCTCTGACAGACACAGCTCAAATGCCAGAATAGAACACCCTGGAGAGACCCAAACAGAGGGCAATGGATTCTCTCAACCCAGGAAAAAACTGAAGTCAAAGAAACTACTCGAATATGAGGTCCCAGGGCTACCATTAGAGAAGCTAAGATCAGCAAGTATGGCACTCTTGCCAAGCCACCTGAATTCGTGTCCAAGATTGACTTGATTGACTGAACCTGTGCCGATACGACTGGCTTGAGCGGCCCGGAGCGTGGAGCTGAACAGCCCTACATGCAACTCACCCAGAACTGGCCCTGCACACAACCCATCCAGAGGCACCATGAATTCGCGCTGCAGCCATGTTGAGGTCAGAGGTTGGGGAGCCCAGCAGTTCTCAGGGAACGGCATCAACACGCAGTGAGTGATGGGAATAAGATCCTTCTGTGGGAAAGGGGCAACCAACTAGACAACATATTGGAGCTGCAGGAAAGTCCTGGCTCTATAAGGAAGTGGCTTCAGTTGGTTTCACTCCTCGCAGAGCGTACTGGTGGGACCTACTTGGACGGGGCCACATCCCTGGCTGGGACCCAGTGGGTCATCAAAAATCAATTAATTCCCTGAATGCGGCGCACAATGACACAGTGAAGGCCCACGAAGGCTGACTGGCCTAGAGGAGAGGAGCCAGCATATACTACCCTTGCTTGTACTTCACTCTCTGATAGCAGACTACAGAGGGCAGAAGCCCCTACCCTATGTGCTCCAGAAGAACCCTAACCAACAAGAAAAGGGGCTGGGAATTACACTATACACTTGTATGGAAGGAACCAAAAACATGACAAGAGAGAGAAATAAGAAAAATCCCTCAGCCCCCAACCCTGAGAATATTGATCCAGGAGAGGTAAATATAAAAGAGACTGAGGGCAGCAAACATGCAACATCAAACACAGCATCAGAAGACATAAAGAGATATCTTCAGGACCTCGTAAATGAGATCAAAACTGAAATATTAATTCAAGTTAAACAAGAGATAAGTAGATTAATAAAAGAAAGGCTTGGCATCTCTCAAGAAGGCACAGACAGAAGAATGGAGGAACACAAAAGGAGAGAAACATTCCATGAAGAATATAAAGCAATCCTAGAATTCATGAAGCAGATTCAAAGAGATTACCAGGAAACTAAAGACTCCATAGAAAATTGGCAAAACTGCTTGAAAGAAACTAAGGATAGACTATCAAAAATTGAACACAGGCTTGCAATGTGTGATCATGAAAGGGAAGATCTCTTAAAAATAACAAGGGAGCAGGCAGTAACAATGGAAAGACTAGAGGATGACAAGAGGATGTATAACTTAAGAATAAAGCATGTGAATGAAGAAGCAGGAGTCAAAACAGAAGAATTGCAAAGGCTATTCACAGACATTATTAAGGAAAACTTCCCAAACATAGAAAAAAGGAAATGATATGCAGACGTATGAAGCATACAGAACTCCAGCCACCTACAACCAAACCAGAGGTACACCCAGACACATAATAATCACGATCCCAGACATTCAATATAAGAACACTATATTAAAAGCCATAAGAGAAAAGAAACAGATCACCTATAAAGGAAAACCCATCAAAATCACAGCAGATTTCTTGACATAGACCATCAAGTCAAGAAAAGCTTGGAGTGAAATAATTCAAGCCCTGAAGGAAAACAACCACCAGCCCAGATTGATGTATCCTGCAAAACTCTCTCTAGAAATTAATAGAGAAGCAAGATGCTTCCATGACAAAGAGGAACTGGGAGAATTTGTGACCACCAATCCAACCCTACAAAAAATACTGAAGGACATTTTAGAAAGAGAGAAAAAGAATATGAACATTTCAGGAACAGTGGCAGAGAGGCCTCAGTGAATGGGGCAGACAGTGGAGTGGAACAGAAAAATAGACAACCAATGGCAGAAAAATAGAACAGTAGAAATGAGGCAGAGAAGATTGGCTATAATCTCTAGTATAGAGGGCCTCAAAATACTAACAGAGAGAAACACAGGCAGAGTAGATCAGGAGATAGGGTTCACTGAGATGCTCTATATAGGGAGGCAGTGGGACCCAAAATAAGCAGTGCACCCTAAGGGAGTGAAAGGGGAGGAATTGTCTAAAAAAGAAAGGCAGAGGATATTATTAATGGGGTAACAAGATTTAAAATCTACATTATTCTCATGACTCTGTTTGGATGGATTACATGCTGGTCCAGTTTTTTTACTTACACTAGACTTGAGGGCACAGTCAGCTATCCCAAAAATAAGAGGACATATTATGGTAATCATCCTTAATTTCCTATCAACTTATTCTGAAGCCCTGTATAACTTGTACTGTCTTATTATGACTGATCTTATTTGAAGCTGGTTTGTTAGATTGTTATTTTGTATTGACTGATTTTATTCAAATCTGTTATGATTGATAGCATTATGTCTAAGAGTATAGGCAACTACACTGAAGATGACAAGATTCACTAAGATACCCACTCTGGTTTCATTATTGCCTGATTTTGAAGTCTTATAATATCTCCAATGCTTTGTTTTTATTACTGTCATTATATACTGCTGAGACATCATGGCAACCATTGTAGATCACCTTGTATTGTGGTTTTATATGACTTTTTGCTACATGCTTTTTTAGGAATTGTTTTGTTTTATCTTGCTTTGGTTTGTTTTTCCCTCTAATACAGAAATGATAGATATACATGTAGAGACTCATGCATGTGTAGAGCTTATAAACAGTTTACGAGAACCAACTATATAACACATGTTGAAATGAACAACTATTTTGAAGAAAAAGAGACACTACAGTACCCAGTGCTGACTCTGTAATGTCACAATGTGAAATCCAGCAATACTATCATTCTTTGTTCAAAGTGATTTTAGCTTGTTTTGTTTTGTTTAAGTTCAACACACATGAAGGTATGGACAGCTGTTTTGAAGAGAATGAGAGACACTATGACAGCCTTTCTTGTCTTCCCTATTGTCTGGTCTTGAAGACCTGAAACGCCCTTCTTATCCTGCTTAGATCAGTTCCATACTATGTTGTTTCATGTGAATTCCCTGTATCTGACAATATGGACAACTATCTGGAAGAAAACAGGAGTCAATATGATAGAGAGTGAATATCTCCTATTGTCTAGCTTTGAAATTTATGTCCCTTATATTGCTTTCTTGTGACCCTCTCTGTTCTGTTTTGTTGTGTTTAATTTTGCCCTTTTGATATAATTGCATGTATGTTTGGGCATGTAAGATCGATGACCATAGCACTGTTTTTGTCAGATTGTGGAGAACTCTTAACAGTCTCACTGTTTGAATGTCTACTTTGCATGTTTTAATTTTGTAATTTGAACAACTATTTCCAAGAAGTCAGTATGTAATTTGTCAAGTAATGATTTCTTAGTGGTTTTTTTGTTGTTCTTGTTGTTTTCCTTTTTTCCTTGGAATTCTGTATTGTTGCTACCCTTTATGCTGTTTTGTTTTGTTTGGTTTTTTTTCTTTTTAAATAAAATTTTTTTAAAAATTTTTAAAAATCAGCAATGGCTGCCATAATGTTTTGTTTTCTTCAAAATAGCTGTTCATACCATCACACATAATAAAATCAAACAAAACAGAATAAAACCATTCCAACTGATGAATGAAAACATTAAAAAGCTTCAAAGCAATGTAATGGGGAATCATAATTACCTTAAAACCTTATGTACTCTTACCATTTCTTACACTAGGGAGACTATACGGTATTTATGCATGTGATTTTGGTTTATTTTGCTTGTGAGTATTATCTCAAGTTGCATCCATTTATTTATAAATATCTCAGTGTGATCATTCTTTATAGCTGAGTAGTACTCCATTGTATAAAAATACCACAACTTTTTTATCCATTCCTCAGTTGGTGGGCACTTAGGTTGTTTCCAAGATATGGCTATTACAAATTGTGCTGCTGTGTAAACATGGGTGTCATATATCACTGCGGTATGATGTTTTCAGTTCTTCTGGGAATATGCCTAGAAGTGGAATAGCTGGGTCAAATGGGACTTCCAAACCCAGTTTTTTGAGTAATCTCCAGACTGACCTCCACAGTGGTTGCACCAGTCTACACTCCAACCAACAGTGCAGAAGAGTTCCTTTTTCCCCATACTTTGTCATTCTTACTAAGAATCTGTTTTACATATTTATATAATTTGTTTCTTACTTTCTTTTTGCCTCTTATTTGTCTGATACACATTTGACAAGTACATTCACCTATAAATTTCTCTAAAAATTCTGAAATTATTCAACCCTCTGAAATCCATAATAAATTTTCATCCTCATTCTCTCAATGCTTTTTGATCTTGTTAATTATATTATTTTTGTTCCATTTAAAAATTATCCATATATAAATGTATTTCTACGTGTGGTAGATACTCTCCTATACCAATGTTTAACCAATTTCTGAACTTACTCTGGGTCCTTGGATCCTATACTTTACCTTCAGATTTAATTTTAGTAAGTATTTATGCAAACTTCTGAGTGGCAAAATTTCAAGATCTTCGTATACTTAGAAATAATAATTTGCCTTGCCCTTACTCTTGAAGGTTATTGAATTGGATATTGAATCATGGCTTAACAACTATTTCCTCTCAACAGTTTTCCTTTGTCTTCTGACAACTCTTCCTGCTGAGAATTCTGCCTTCTGTTTCCTTTGGTAATCTTGCATCTTAATTTCCTGAAGTTTTATTTTATTTTTTGTGGTCAGTACTTAGTGTTCTGTGTTGACATATACCCTTCCCCCCAAAAAAGATACATTGAATTCCTCTCAGTATGTCATATTGTGACTTTAGCTGAAAACAGTCTTTTCAAGGATAATCAATTTAAAAATAAGGTCCTTGAGGTAAATCCTAATCCAGTGTGACTGATGTCTTTATTAAAAAGGGAAAAATGAGCAAAACAACAGATGCATCAGAGGAAAAACAATGTGAAGGGGAAAAGACACAGGGACATTTTCATGTGAAGATCGAGGCAGAGGTCAGGTGATGCGTCACCAACATTCCATAACCTCTACCTTGTTCTAGGGTCTCCTTTTGTATTGGCCAACTTGCCTGTCACTAGGACCAAATACCTGACACACACATCTTGCAGAAGGAAATGCTTGATTTGATTCACAACTTGAGAGATTCTAGTCTAGTTCTAGTTCTAGTCTAGTTCTAGTTTACTGGCTCTGAGTCAGGAACATCATAGCAGAAGGGAGTGATAGAGAAAGGCCGTTCAGTTCATGTTGGGTAGGAACTAGAGCAGGAAAACATCACCCAGGAGAAAGGGGCCTGGGACCAGATATAATACTCAAAGTCACACCTCCATGACTCACCAGACTCACCTAGGAGTGTGCTTCACTAAAGCCCTAGATGGTTTTCAAGCCAATCAAGTTGACAATAAAAATTAATTGAAAATATTTAGTTAAACCAGGGGATAGATAGGAGAAAGTCTCAGCTTTAAATCTGTTTCTGCTTATAGCAATTCTGCATCAAAATATACAACTCAGTGCAACCCATGACCTACAAAATTATTGATTTCAGCTTTTTACAGTTGTCTTTCATAAATTTTGAACTCTGACACAAGCACTAGTTTTAAACAGTCAACCCAGCCAGGTGTGGTAGCCCATGCCTATAATCCCATACTTAGGAGGCTGAGGCAGGAAAACTGTTGTGAGTTCAAGACCAGTCTGGGCTACAAAGTGAGCTCAAGGCCAGCCTCAACTGCATAGCAAGACCCTGTCTCAAAAAGACAAAAATAAATAAATAAAAAATAAACAGTCAACCTGGTCCTAACTTTCCTCTTGTACCTGAGATATTGTTTTTGATCTGATTTCTTTTACAAACTCATGAAGTTGTTTCTTGACCTCAGTTGCTATCATTTCAGAAATTTCAAGTATTCAACTTCCAATTTATTTTATGTCTATGTCTCCTGAAATTGTTTTGTGTGGGCTGGAGGTCTGAGATTGCATTTTGCTTCTTCATCTTGACATTTTCCTGGGTTCCTCCAGGCAAGCCAGTTGTGAGGTTCCAGGCACTTCCCACATTGGCTGCCCATTCAAAGTGTAGGAGAATGGGCCAGGTACCTGGGTTACTCCAAACCTAGTTTCCTAAGAAGGCAGTAGGGTGCAGGGCGCGCTTCCCCAGACCCTTACAGCTACACCCAAGCTTCCCTGATGACCATAAGTGTGTGGAGTCAGGACTGCTTCTCCCAGCCCACGTTGGCTACCAGCAGGAGGGTCCCCAGTGGTGGTTGTTGGGTTCGTGGGGGCATCCAGAATGATGCTATTAATCCACTTCATGCTTGTGTTCAGCTCAGTTGTTGCTGTAGAGAGCCCCCAAGCCCACAGCAGCCCCAGCTGAGACATGATGACTGCTGCTGTTGAGGTCAGGAGCAGTCAGTTGGGGTTCAAGTAGCACCCAGTGCTCAGGGAGCTGCGAGATACCTGCTGAAGGCAGAGAGGGGGCTAAGACTCAGGATGGAGGGGAGCGGGGGGCTAGCACTTCAAGCCCAACTCATAGTACCTCATTCTCCTCATCCCACCAGCAGCCACATCTTGGCCCAGGAGCTGAGGCTTGGGCTTTGTGTTTTGGGAGCTGCAGGTGCCAGCTGGGAAGGCAGCAGCTAAGCCCATCCATGTCTTTTCAATTTTTTTCATTTTATAACTTACCTACCATTTCTATATATATATTTATAATGGTAAAGAAAGGATTCAAACATGAAATCACAGCTTCATCTTGAACAGAAGCCATGGATTACATTCCAGCGCTAAACATTTGTGAGTCAACTATTAATTAACTACAATTCAGTGGTTATCCCAGCCCAACTCACAGAATTCTGTATAACTAGAGTGACTCATATGACCAATCCCTGGCTTACACACCTTTTGAAAAAAAATCAGCCTAACATGTACCCTTTTTCTAGGTTCATAGCATACACATATACCAGCACAAAATGTGATTTGAACAAATATAAGCATCAATATTTCCTTAATTTTGAATACTGAGCTTAATATTTTCATTCTAAAATATTAAGACAAGATTCTTGGTGTTTGCCACCTCATTTTGATGGGAGTCAGTGATAGCAGAGAGAGACATATTCACTTGCAATAATCCTTTATCTTTTATTACACAAGGCTACTTGACACTGTAGTGTGTCACCAAAATTAATTCTCCTTTTTCCTGGAGTGGAAGAAGAAATTTTTAAAAGCCTGGAATTCCTTCCTTACAGAGTAACTAAATCTGTTTTCCTCAAAGTCCTTTAATATTTTCCCATTATATTTTAACTTCTGATAAAGCCGAGAGGATTTAGGGCATACTGATTTATTTTCCATGAGGATGTTCTCCTTCTATCATTGAAGCTAAAGGACTTTCTGTTGTTGAACTGCACTAGGATTTTTTTCCTTGTTTACTTACGTATGCCATATATGAGCATTTTCACTTACCCTTGTAGCTGGAAACTTTAGTATTCAAGCTCATACCTCTTGATTAGCTATCCAGTTAATGGAGCTGTGTGAAGATTAAAATGAGGAAAATGTACCTGACTATTTCTATGGAAATTTGTTAGGTATCTTCCATACTCCTGAAGAAAGGGTGTTTTGTGTTTAGCTGTTTCCCTGGATTCAGACCTCATAATAGATCTTTGGCAGATTTAAGTGGGTAGCTGCAGATTGACTTCCCTCTCCTACCAAGAAATATTATTGACAATTTCTTCTTTAGGCTGATCTTGCTTCCGATTATAATTAGATTCTTATTCAAATCCCATCTAGGAAATTAAAATGCCAGAATAACATGGTTTTTTCATTGTACCTGTTCCTTTTCTATTTTATAGAAGGAGGATGAGTCAAATGGATCTCTTCTGTTTTGGTATTTGGTTTGTTATGTTTTGTTTTGTCTTCCATGACTTTTTCACCAGTGAAACTTCCTTATCAAATACCAATCAAAATGTAGTATTCTGCTTTTATGACTTTATGCCCATGTGCCTGGTATTCCTCAAGTTAAATTTTTACCTCTATTTTTATACTTCATGTTTTTGTTATCCATTTTGGTAAATACTACTCAAGACAAAAATTATGCTAAGATGCCTTAAGTCTCCATTCTTTCTTACAAATCATCAATAAAGTGGAGTCTATTTTAGAAATTTATAACAAAATATGAGAACTAGTAGGTAGCCAGCTAAAGAACAGAGAAAGTAAAAAGGGCAGTCAAAGACACTCAAGAGGATGCCAGAAAGTTTGATTTGGCTAAAACACATTTTACAGCTAAAAGCATCATTCTTATTTTTTAGGTTTTTTTCAGAACCTGAGTGTTATAAGTAAACATTAATATTATCAACTAGTTTATTGCTCCTTTATCACAGAACAGTGCATTGACAAAATAAAGGTGATTATGTGAGAATAAACAAAATGCATTGAGGTCAAAGGAGCTTTCTAAAACTAGAAATAGTAGCTGTGAATTAACTATGTATTACCTGAATGTGGCCCCTAACATCTTTCAAATACAAATGTCAAATAAAACACTGGAATTCTCCATTCTTTAGAGTCACTTCACAATGCATTATTTATGCACGAATGGAAGAACTATCACTTTATCTCTGTAGGTGAAGTCACATATTGTCTTGGTTACTTTTCTTTCCTTGTTGAGACAAAATATCTGGCACCCAAAATTAGGGAAGAAAAGTTTTATTTAGCTTACAGTTTTTGGAAGTTTCAGTCCATAATCAGCTGGCTGCAAGGCAGGGTAGCATGGCACTGAGGCAACACTTGAAGGTAGCAGCCAGATCAAGAAGGGGGGAAACAAATCTCTTTTCCTCCTTATATTGTGCACAGGCCACCCCCCACTACTGAGCGGGTATAGCACTCACAAAATCGCCTTACTTTCCTTTGCACAAGCTGAGGATATTTACAAAGCAAGAACCCTGGTTCCCTGCTGAGTCTCTCAGTTAAAGTTCTAGACTTCTCAAGTTGACACAATGTATCAACCATAACAATCCACCCCTTGGCAACCAAACACATTTCTTTAAATCAGCCTCCAGATACAAAGGCATGCTTACTCTTAACCTTTTGCAACCTGAATATTATAAAACAGCTTAACAATCCTTAAGAACTAGAATTAAGTCTATCAACACTATATTACATTAGAAACATAACATTTTTGTCCTTGGACCCCCAAACTCATGCATATCCTTTTATGCAAAAGGCATTTAGTCCATGTGCAAGAGTTACCAAAGTCACAGTATTGCTGAAAAGTTCAAGTCCCAAATCTCCTCCAAGATGGAAGCTATACATACCCCTATACAAATGAAAATGAAGTTTAACACTTCCAACAGGATAAACATTACCATTCTGAAGAGTACAATCAGGCAGATACAAAAGATTGGTCCAAAAGCAAGTCCAAAATTCAGCAAGGCAAACCTTAAGTCCTATAGTTTCACATGTACCATTTGAGATAATCTGTGGTAAGTTGTGAGCTCCAAAGGGCTTGTATGGTCCCACCCCCACAGCACACAGCACATCTAAAACCCTACATGGGTTTTAGTTCCCATGGCTTTTCTCTTGGGCTAGCTTTGCTCCCTCGTTGCAGGTTTCCTTAGATGATCCATGTTCCTGGCTTCGTCAAAATTCTGGAGTTTCCACTGCACCTTTGGCTTCACACTCACGGCTTCACACTCACACACACTGCCCTCTCAGGGGCACACTGCCCCTCAGGGGCACACTGCCTGGCCTCCCAGGCCTTCTGAAACAGGGCTGGAAACCGTTTTAACCTCAGAACCCTTGCATTCCATGCACCTAAAAACCAGCACCCAGGTGGGTGGGTAGGTGGGTGACTGATGCCGAGGTCTGCTGCTAGCTGGAGCAGTAGCCAGGCTTTCCTTTCTCTTGGCTGTGGAGTTTGAGTGCCTGGATCACTGGGCACTCTGAACCTGACCCTCAGGAACAGATTCTCTATGCTGTCTCCATTTTAGAACCTGGTGTGGCCGCTGCTGCCATTCTGGAACACGGTGCTCTGAGGCTTTCTCCTGTAAGCAAAATCTTTCACTTTTGCAGTTTGGAGGCTGCAAAATGTGGATACCAGCTGCCTCTTCTTGTGATGTGCACAGTTCATCTTTTTTTATTTTTCTCTTCCTTCTGAGTAATCGAGATTTCAGCTTTATCTTTGTAGTGCATGGCTTGCTGGCCAAATTCACAACATTTTAAATCACTTCTGTTGGGTTCTTTGCTCTTGATTTGCAACATAAATCTGGCTAAAAGCCCCCCAAAATAGCCATGCCACAGCCTCCACATTACACTGCCTCAAAATTTCTTTTGCCAGATTAATCAGCCTGCTGCCCTTAATCTCAGCTTTAGGAAAAGTCTCTGGACATGAGCAAAATGCAAACAAACTTTCTGCCCAGCCACAATATGCATCATGTGGACTCCAACAACCAATGCAGTCCTCTTTCCCAGTAGAAACCTCCCACTCCTTGTCTTTTCTGGCAGGCTTTCTATCAGCCTTCAGGTCTCCTGAGCTCTGATCAGAATCTCCCCTACAGAACAGCCTAAGCCGTTACAGTGCCATTCTTTCAGGCATCTCCAAACCTTTCCATACTCTCTCTACAAGCGATTCCCAAAGGCTCTTTAACCACATGGTCAGGTATAGTCACAGCAATGACCCCACTCATGGTACCAAATTCTGTCTTGGTTAGTTTTCTTTCCTTGCTAAGACAAAATACCTGACACCCAACATTAAGGAAGAAAAGGTTTATTTAGCTTATAGTTTTTGGAAGTTTCAGTTCATAATCAGCTGGCCACAAGGCAGTGTGGCATGGCACTGGGGCAACACTTCAAGGTAGCGGCCAGATCAAAAAGAGGGAAAACAAGCCTCTTCTCCCTTATATTGTACACAAGCCACCCCCACCACCACCACTGGGCCAGTGAAGTACTCACAAAATCTCCTTGCCCTCCTTTGCCCAGGATGAGGATATTTACAAAGTAAGAACCCTGGCCCCCTGCTGAGTCTCTCAGTTAAACTTCTGAACTGCTCAAATTGACACAATGTATCAACCGTAACACATACCCACAGAAAGTATATTTTGATCCCTGCCAAGCTACTCTCCTTGGCATTTTGATATCCATGATATTACAATAGACTGTTGTGAGAATAATTGGGAAGCCTTAATTAAACATATTAAAGACTTTTCAAATTTAATTTGGAGAAAAGTATTTCAAAGCTGAATTCTGACAAAATCTTTATTTTTTCAGAAATTTCTGTTTAAGTGGATTTTTGAAGCAGAACTGTAGTATTACTCAAAACTAGAGGCAAGATAATCATATAGTAATTAGTATGGTTTGGGGGAGTAATTTGTTAAATTTAGTTGAAGTTTATAAGGTACTCTCTGAAGACTCTAAAAAACCCTTACAAATTTTCACGTGCCTTTGAAGTGAAGGGCATTTTAGTCAAGCACAAAGGAGAGAAAAAATTATAAACAACCGTAGTTGTTAATAGGAAGGTGGGTGGCACTGATTAAGAGAAAACAGTAAAAGATTATCATTTAGAAGTAATTTCACAATTATGTGCATGGATAATCTAGTCTGGAAATCACTATGAGACAAATGCAAATTTTGACAAGTTTTATAATCATGAGGTATTTAAAGTGAAAAGTTAGCAGCCTAATCACATTATCCAATACATAGAAGCACATGCTTAGTCTTGCATCTGAATTTCTCTCCAGTTGCAGATAACTGCTACACACTTTCAAGCAATAAAATTCAGAAGACAAATAATAGCTGTTTTTTTGACACTCTGTTCTATTGAAGACTCGATAACTAACAATCAATAATCTTTAATGAAAATTTAGATTAAAATGAATGTTTAATTGCTTTTAATTTTCTTTGAGTACAGTGTAGTTACAAAGATCATCCTGGCACAATCTCATATGAGGTATGATTAAAAAAATGGTGAACATCTAAATTTTTAAAAGTTAATACCAAAAAGACACATCACCGTTAGTTCCCCTCACAATACTCCTCATCACTTTGAATGTGCTTATTGCATCATTCTTGCCTCTTGGTGATCAGTTCTGGAGATCTTCTTTTGAGAGTAGTTTCATTGGTGTGGTTGCTTTAGTGACCTGAATCAACTCAAAATGTTTAGCTTTCACGGTCATTTTGACTTTGAGGAACAGCCAGAAGTTGAACAGAGTCATACTTGGTGAATAAGGTGGATGAAGACACACCATAGTGTTTTTACAGACTGGTTTCTGTTATATGCTATATTCATGATTTTTATCACATTTTACAAAACACACTCATCAAAGTGTTTCACAAAAACACTCATCAAAGAAGAGTTTCAGAACTAACTCAGAGAGATAGGTTGTTTGCAAAGTGAGGGAGTTATTTTGAGGGAATTTAATGGCAATGTGTCTTTTACTGTAATTTTAAAAATGTAAGTCTCCATTGTGTATTTGATCACACCTCAGAAATAACAAATTGGGCAGGTTTGGGCAATCAGCTCACACTGGGACTTACTATTTTCAATGTCATGAGCTCTCCTTAGACAAGAATAGAGCAGCCTTTGGTGCAGTGTAATCTTCTCTGACATCTCATAATTCACTTATGTAACACATAAATGAAAATATTTCCAAGTTTTTATATAATTTTACCTTTGACTAGAAATGAATTTAGCAGAGAGAACTTTTCCCCTTTTTTCTAAGTCTTTAAGAATACATGTTCTTCTACACCATTATGCTCTGATGAGCTCTCTTTTAATTGTGAATAAAAATAACCTAGGAAGTTTTTTAAATTAAATTTCCAAATCTGACCCACAAAGGTTCTAATTAAGAAGGAAATAATAATAGGTGCCTTGATCATAGACTACAGATTATAGATTATGGATAACATTACAGACTATGGATAACAGATTTGAAATGTTTATTTTTAATTTGAAATATTTTTCATAAAGTTTAAAATATCATAATTAACACATCTAAAGAAACTGTATAGGAAAAGTTCTTCATAATAACATTTTTCAGATTATAGGCACTGCTATATTCCTTACATAAAATTTGAAAAGTGATGAAAGGATAAATAAGAATCTAGTTGCTGGCATGATGGAACATGTCTATAATCCCAGCTACTCAGGAGCCCGAAGCAGGAGGATTACAAATTCAAGTCTAGCCCAGGCAATTTAGTGAGACCCTGTGTTAAAATAAAAGAAAAACAAAATATAAATATAAAAAGACCATGAATGAAGCTCAGTGCTAAAACACTTGCCTCGTAGAATGAGACCCAGGGTTGAATCCTCAGTACTGCAAAAATAAAACAAGAGAGAGAGAACAATAGAAATAAATACAAATCTAAATTTGTTCATATCTTACTGTGAAGAAAAATAAAATGAACTTTCTGTTTTGAAACTTTTTAATTGTTGCACAAAACACACAAAGAAACCTGCAAAAATCATATGCATTCAGATAACTGAATTCTCCTAAACAACTCCCCTGTTTAATGGATACTGCAGCTTCCAGATCAAAAATAGTATATTATCAGCATTTCAAAATTGTCCTCATTTCATGCCTCATTTTGTTACCACCCTCCACCAAAGATAAATACCACTGTTTGGTTTTTAATGTCATAGATAAGTTTAACTTGGTTTTGATATTTTAATGTATAGACTCCCTTTCTCTCTCCATTAAATTGAGAAAGCATGGGCTTTTCTAAAATTTATTTATATTGCTCTACAGAGTGATAGTGCATTTACTCCTGTAGCTTGGAATAAGCCACTTTGGGGCAATTGCAAATAGTTTATTATGAATATTGTTGCACATGTTTTGTGATGAATGTATACAAATATATACATTGGAATTATACTAAAAGTAGAATGGTTGAGTCATAGAATGTTCATAAGATACACATACATTTAACTTAATAGATTCTGTCAAATGTTAAACCAATCTATACTTCTACTAGTAGAGTATGAATTCTAGTTGTTCGTCATCTAACTGAAATATGGTATGCCCTGCCTTTATTACTTCAATCATTTTACTAACTAAGTCTTGCTATATTGTGGTTGTTTTTTCTTTGTTTTCTAATATTAGAAAAATTATTTTTATTAGTACATGCTTGCAGTATGTAATGTTTTCATTCTTTGTGTGGAAGTTGTATACATACATCTTAATTCTTTTATATATTGTTTTAATTTATATTTTGATGTCTTTGCCAGTCTTTTTTATATTTTCATGACGTAGATATAATTTAAAATTAAGATTATATGCCAAGTAGTTTTGAATATACCTAAAATTATCTTGAAAATAATCATCAATATTCTTCAGAAATATGAGTTTTAAGACATCAGTCTGGTTCATCAACAATAATAAACTGATGTCTAATATCTTGATAAAATATGCCATAGAAAAATATTTAAATCTAAATGAACTAATTTGGTTTTTAGTTCCAGCCTTTTGCTCTTTTCCAAATCATGGACCTTAATTGGCTAAACCATAATTATCTTATAACAAGACAGAAGCAAGAGTGGACCTATAGTGATCAGGTTACCTGCAGATGATGGAATATTCCTCAGCTATATTAAGAGAGTTTTGTGCAGATCAAGTAAGAATCATGTGAGTCTGAAAGCAATCTGTACTATGTAAGGCATTATGGTAATTTAGGTATATTACAAGCCTAGCATAGCATCTTGTAAATAAGAGTCGCTTGATAAATGTTTGCTCAAAATCAAAGGTACAGGTGGCCAATCTTCAAATAAATGTATTCTGAGATGTTCTACTCTTGCAGTACTAAAGTGCCAGACTTTATACAGATGTCAGTAGGATTAATTTCACTTCTTGTCATTGTAGAGACATTTAATACTAAAGGTAAAGTATCCCCATTATTATAGGCATAAAAGAATACAAGGCATTTTTAATCCTAATGCTGTTAGGAGGCAGAATCAAGTCTTAACTTGTAAATATTCACCTGACAAAAGTAGCATATTGCTTTTATATCCACTTTTCACTTCTGTAATGAAATACTTGAATCATACTAGTATATAAAGGAAAGAAGTTTGTTTGGGCTTATACTCCCAAAAGTGCAAGCTCTAGGAGCCTTGTCTGGTGGTAACCTTTCTGCTGGCTGTCCTTAGGCACACAGGAAATGATAGGGTGTGCATATATGTGTGTATGTCCATCTGGAGTCTCTCCTTCTCTTTACAAAGCTACCAGGATTCAATCATGGAGTTCCTCACCAATGATCTTCTTTAATCTTGATCACTTCCTAAAGACTCCACATCCAAACACTACAGGTGGATTAAGTTTCCATTTTTATAAGACCTCACAGTGGGAATATAATTTCAGTAATGAAGAAATGAGGAACATATGGACCATATCCAAACCATAGCACTCCTCCATAGGACTACACTATAAAGGAATTTTTCAGGGCAAGTCTTAGCATCAGACTATCAATAACATGCTGGGTACTTGATGTGTCTTAGTGAATTCATCATAGTTAGCCATGGCTGGCACAGAGACCAGGTGGAGCAGCTACTTACATGCTATATGTGTTAGAATAACATAGCAGAGCTCTTTTGGGGGGCTAGGGTAGTGGTAGGAATTACTGTTTGGAACTATTTGAAAGGAAAAATGCAATTACATATTGAGCATGAAACTGAACATTAACCATATTTTACCATATTTTACAAACCTTTAAAAGTAGTTTAAATGATAAGCATTTCATTTGACCAGAAAAGAAACCAATTGCTTAATTTTTGTCACCATGTGATAGACAAGGCTTAACACTGTGAGGATTCAGAAAAACTGAGGTAAGCTATGGTGCAAATCTGCTTAATGAGCACACGTCTGCATTCTGAAAATGTGTGAAACACACACTGACTTTCGTTCTTTTCTCTTTTCTGTGTAACTCACGAGGTTTCACCTAACATCTGCACTTTCTTACCTATGCTTAGGCCCATTCAGTAATTACCACCACTTGTTAGATAGCAAGCACTGACACCTTCCTACTTCCTTCTATTTATTTGTAAATTTTTATGTAATTTTGGTATCCATCTCACCTCTTGATATATTACAAATATCTAAGCTACTTGACTGCAAGAAATTGAGAGCACTGACGTTCATTTAATGACATTCACAGACCTGATTATATGTTACACCTGTCAACTCAGCCAGAATTTAGGAAAAAAAGGTTAAAGCTACCAGACCAAAATCCCAAATAAATCCATTTCTGAATTGAATTTTCAGAAGTCAGAAGTTTCCGAAACCTTCTAATACAGTAAGATATAGAAGACAAAAAAGAGTAGTCAGTGTTTCTCAATATACAAATCAGGTACTCACTGCATCTTGAATAATTAAAGTGCTCAATCCAAACACTCAGAATCAAAATATCTGGGGGGTAAGCTAGTGAATATAGATCTCTGTTAAGTTTCTTGATGATTCTCGCTCATGATAAAGCTGAAGCATCTCTGCTATAACATGTAACAATGTTTATCAGACTAAATACTGTGACATTTTCTTCACACAGTGTCTGGACCGTCAGCACAATAAGCTGGAGGTGTCAAAAACACAGATCAGCGTGTACTCTTGCTGTGTTTTAAGCCAAGCTCTTCTTTTTCATCACTCCTTCACTGGAATCAAAGTGCCAGCTAATGGCAGCTCCTGATGGTGGTAACAATAGATTCCAGTTGGCAAGCCACAGCCGCCTTTATGGCTCAGGTTTCTCTGGGAGGTCTCCATGGAGACATGAACACATGGAGCAGTGACACACCATGAGCATGACAGCAGTGGGGAGTCATTAGATCTAACATTAAATCATATCCAGTAGCTGCCTTTACTTAGTTGATTCCTCACGCTATCCAGTCTAGAGATTTTTCTGTATGACCTTGGGTAGATTGTTTAAAGTTTTGAACCTCAGTTTTCTCAGCAGAGAAACAGAGATTCACAATTTTTTCACCGATGTGAGAACTGCATGAGTAACACAGTTCTTGCCATACAGTAGGTAATTAGCAAGTTTCATTCAACAAGTCTTTACATAGATGTGTTTGTATGAACATGTAAATTACAAAGCTACATGAAAGAAAACAGTGTGTGTGTGCTTGGAGTGAGTGAGACAAAAATGCAAAAAGAATTCCAGCTCTATCACATACTATCCATGGCAACTTTCTTAACCTCTCTAGGCTTCAGTTCCCTCATCTGTGCAATGGGAATCATAATGGTAACTTTCTTAGAAGGTAATTTTAAGAAGTACACAGTAAATGTATATAAATCCTTGTACAGAGTGTAATACATCATAATCACTCAACAAAGTTTCACTATTGTTATAGCAATAGTGTCAGATAGTACAGCAATTATTTCATAAATAATCTGCCAAGACAGTCAGACAGGTCTGCCTTATTCAATTTATGGGTAAAGACACTGAGGCTGATAGGGCCCAAGAGCACTGGTCCTCATCACACAGCTAGTAAATAACAGTTCAGGGAGGAACCTAAATCTTCTGTCTCCCAGTTGTTCATATCTGCTTCTCTGCGTTTTGTTGAATTACAGGAAGTTTGCTCAAATTATCTAGACATTTATGCCATAATTCAATTTCATCTTGACTGTCCAAATTTACCTCCTAACTAGTAAAACAAATTTAAAATTTATTTTCAGAAAAATGCTATTCATAAGGGGAATAGTTTTAAAAATCCTTAAGGCCATACAGAGTAAGAAATCATCACTTCAATTTGTTTTAAAGACACATACAGTATCTGCATTGTCATAGAACCTACTATGGATGTATTTATCCTTATGTTGAAATCTTCTTGTAATCAAAGGCTATCTATAAAAATGGTCTCATCAAGCTTGGTCATGGCTCCTGTGATTCTCACATAGAATCTTCTCTCTTCCATTGCTCTCTCTTTAGTTAAGTACTCCATCATCTCGCCCTAGAGACCCTATTGCTGCAATAATAGTGAAAATTTGTTGAATTCTTATGATGTAATACTACACTCTGTACAAAGAGATTTACATAGATTTATGGTATAATTCTTATAATTGTCTTCCAAGATAGTCACCATTATGATCCCATTTCAGAGATGAGGAAATTGAGGCCTAGAGAAGTTAATAAAGTTGCCATAGGTGGGATGTGATAGAGCTGGAATTCTATCTCAGGTTTATCTTCAGTCTGTGCTCACTCCTATTTTTCTTTCTATTCTAGTCAATCCTCTACACTGCTCCTAGGAATATTCTAAAACTGAAATCCTTTTTTATTTTTTAGCTTTAATCCTAGCATGTAACTCCTTGGCTTATATGGTAGGATATTATGGCTTACAAAAAAATGTCCTCTCACATTGGTCCTTAGGATCCCATGATGCAGCTGCCTTCTGGTCTTGCATTACTCTTTACCCTGCAGCCATGCGTAACACACAAAATTTCCCTCTGACTGACACTTCCTTCTCTTGCAATACCCTTTCAGCAGGAAAACTACTTATCTATCAACTCTCATCTCGAATTGAATCTTTTTTTTTAACCAGGGATCAAACTCATGACTTTGCACTTGCCAGGCAGGCATTTATGTCACTGAGCTAAATCCCCAGCTAACTGAACCTTCTTTATAAGACATTTACACAGGACTGTATTACATGTGCTGTGTGTAACTGTCAGTCACTCCTCTTCTGCCCTATGGTCTTTCATCAGTTGATCTAAACTCCAGTGGCTATTGATTACTGTGTCTCACACATGGTCGATATTCAGTATTTAATATGCAAATAACTGACAAGAACAAGTTTGAGTAGGACCTCTTGGGAATACATTGCAGGTTTAAAGGAAGAGCTAGAAGAAGATGCTTGAGACAAGAGGAAGGAAATTATTCAGTTTTGGCTTTGCTAGAGTTCTACCTAGATCTGCTGTTTAGTGAAGGTGTTCTCTCAGAGTTGACAGAAATCTTGTAGTTAACTGGTTACTTGCCTCATCCAGGTATTTGAGTTAAAATATTTGTTGAGATTTCCCTAAACCAGCTGAGTACCAAAGTTAACAGATGAGAAACATTTTTCCATAAAGAGTAAAATTGTCAGATTCAGTAAACAAAAATCTAGAATGTTCAATTAACTTGAATTTCAGATATACAGCAAATAAACTTTAATGGATATCGCATACTTATATATAATGTGTTTTATCTGGCAATTGTTTCTTTTCTTTTTTCTTTTTTCTCTTTTGTTTCTTTTAATATGCCAATTTGAATCCAAGACCATCAATTAATTTGACAATGATCAGTATTTTACTGAATTTATTAATACCCCTCTTTTCATTAAAAGATATCTATATCATTTAAAGCAAAAGACATAAAATAGGTTAATAAATTAGAACTAGAAAACCAGAAGTAAGTAAAATTAATATAATTGAGCTTTAAACTTTCCTTAACCTTTATGAAACTGTGTGACAAATCATGATAAATTATATGGGTCTCAGGATTCAAAAGATAATTCCTTAGGAAAAAAAGGAAATTATTAGCATAAAGAACTGTGGTATGAGAGACTATATTTCCAGCAAGTGATTTTTGGATTTGAGACCTTAAGTCACAAAAGCTCTCTGAACATCAGTTTAGCATTCATATACAAAATGGGATTATTGACTACTCTAGTTATCTGCATACTGCTATGCAACAAATTACATAGTGTCTTAAAACAACAATCATTTTATTATACCTGGTGATTCTGTGGATTAGGAAATTATCCAGGCCTGTTTTGAGGAATGACTGTCCTCTGTGTGGCAGTGTTCAACTTGAGGATGAACTTAGCCACCCGTAAAGACACCTCCACTCACATAAGTGCCCAAATTAGAGGTGCTGTTTCCTCTAACTGAAACGTCCTTACCTTCACCACCTTCCTTAATCTGCGGTGTCTCAACAGTGTTGTGTAATGTACTAGTCAGCTTCCTGTTGCTATGACAAAATATTTGAGAAAATCGACTTAAAGGAGGAAAGATTTGGTTTGGTACACACTTTGAGAGTTTGGTCCATGGTCACTTAACTCTATTGCTTCTAGGCCTAGAGTGAAGCCAGAAGGGCACATGATAGGATAAAACACTCACTGTGTTGGTGGCCAGGGAGAAAGCAGGGAAAGAGGAAGAAAATGAGAGGAAGTGGCCAGGGGTAAAATATACCCTTCAAGGTTATGCCTTTTAATGGCCAATTTCTTCCAACTAAATTTCACCTGCTAAAGTTTCCACCAATGAATTAACCCATTGATAACAAGGAAGATCTCGTGATCCAATAACTTCCCAAGGCCTCACCTCTGAACACTGCCACACTGGAAGCAAGTGTCAAAGACTTGAGCTTTGGTGAACATTTCATATCCAAACTATACTATGTGACTCAATAGGGTTGTGTAAAAGGACTATATCAGCTGTGACTATGACCCAAGTTAGTAATATGTAGTTTTTCCAGCATAGCAGTCTCCAAGTAGATTTCTAACATGTTCTTAGAGAAGTTCTTCTAAGCAACACATACCTACCTCTTCTGTATTTTAATGGTTCAAACAGGAGTAAGTTCAACTAAAAATAAAGGAGTGAGAACACAAATCATATTTCTCACTGGAAAGATAATTAAAAATTATATAGTTATCTCCTAAGAGATAAGTGTTTGCATTCCACTAAATTTCATATGTTGAAATCTTAACTCCCAAGGTGATGGTATTAAGAGATGGGCTTTTTGGGGAGGTGATTTGATCAAAAGAGCAGAAGCCTCTCAAGCAGAATTATCACCCTTATAAAATAGGCTCAAAGAAGCTCATTTGCTCCCTTCTATAATCCAAGAATATAGCAAGAAAGCATTATCTATGAACCAGAAAACAGGCCCTTGCCAAGTCTGCCAGTGTTCTGAGCTTGGACTTTCCAACCTTGAGAACTGCAAGAAATAAAATTTTGCTGTTCATACATTAGCCAATGGCACTGTGTTACAGCAATGAAAATGGACTAAGACATCATTTTTAATCTGTCATTCTGACTCCCCACCAAGTTCATGGGAGGATGAGATGATGTGACACAAACAAAAACACAGAATAAATGGCCTATTGATCTCAATCAGTAGTGCTGGTCTTATCAGAGATTTCTCTTATTCTGCCCTAATTCTTGCTGAGTACTATCTTTTAAGCCAGGTAAAAGAGACAATATTCCATGTACTCTAATGATTAAGATCCTATGTAAATCAGATTCTCCTTTGCAGGGGAAGTGCGTGAATGCTCAATTATACAAGAAAAACAGGGCTGGGGATTTAGCTCAGCAGCATAAGCGCCTGCCTGGCAAGCGCGAGGTTGTGAGTTCAATCCCTGGTACCAAAAAAAAAAAATGGATACTGACTTTCATGTCTTTTCAAGATACTATCAAACCAGTTGATGGGCATCTTGGTTGTTTCCAAGATTTAGCTATTACATATTGTGCTGCTATGAACATGGGTACACATATGTCACTGTGATATGAACTTTTCAGTTTTTCTGGGAAAATACTCAGGAGGGGAATAGCTGGGTTGACTGGAACTTCCAATCCTAGTCTTCTGAGAATTCTCCATACTGATTTCCATAGTGGTTTCACCAGTCTGCACTCCGACCAACAGTGGAGCAGTGTTCCTTTTCCCCCGCAGCCTCGCCAACATTTGTTATCAGTTGATTTCTTGATGGCAGCTATTCTTTCCGGTGTGAGATAATATCTCAGTGTTGTTTTAATTTGCATTTCTCGAATGACCAGTGATGGTGAACATTTCTTCATGTATTTGTTTGCCATTTGTATATCTTCATCTGAGAACTCTGTTCATCTCTGATGCCCATTTTTGGAGAAGGTCTTTGAATTTGGGGGGATTGATGTTTTTCAATTTTGTATATGTTCTTGATGTAAGTCCTTTGTTTGAAGGGTTACTGGTTAAAATTCTTTCCCATTCTGTGGGTTTTCTTTTCACTCTGATGGTGATTTCTTTTGAAGTGCAGAAACTTTTCAATAATATGAGATCCCAGTTGTTGATTCTCTGAAGTGTTTCCCGTGCAGTTTGTGTTTTGTTCATGAATTCTCTGCCTACCCCTATGTCTGCAAGATTTCTACCTACATTATCTTCCAGTAGATTTAGTGTTTCTGTTTTAATGTTTAGATCTTTGATCCACTTAGACTTTAGTTTTGTGCATGGTGATAGGCATGGATCTAGTTTTAGTCTTCTGCATGTGGAGAGCCAATGTTTCCAATACCATTTATTAAAGAGGCTATCCTTCCCCCAGTGAACATGTTTAGCCCATTTGTCAAATATCAGGTGGCTGAGTGCCTTTGTACCTATACTTGCATCTTCTAATCTGTTCCATTGATCCTTGGGTCTATTTCTTTGCCAGCACCATGCTGATTTTACACTGTGGCTTTGTAGAGTGGATGAAAAAGATGTGGTATTTTTACACGATGGAATATTACTCAGCTATAAAAAGGATGATCTTGAGGCCTTCATAGGGAAATGGAGACAACTTGAGACTATCCTCATTAATAAAATAAATAAGAATTATATTTATAAATATCACATTGTTTCTCTAGTATAAAAAGTAATAAGAACTGTAGGAGTAATAAAACCCAAAATGTGTAATTGCTACTGTAAAAAAGAGAGGAAAAGAAAGTGCTGTAAAGGCTATAACTGCATGTACGTTTAAGTGTGTAAGATAGATGACCATATCACTGTTTTTGTTAGATTGTTGAGCAGAACTGTTAACAGTCTCACTGTTTGAATGTCTACATTGTATGCTTTAATTTTGTAACTTGAACAACTATTTCCACTGATGACAGTATGTAACGTATCAAGTGGCGATTTCTTAGTGTTTTTGCTTTTGCTGTTGTTGCTGTTCTTTTATTTTTTCTCTTTGGAATTCTGTATCGTTGCTACCCTTTTTCTGTTTTGTTTGCTTGGTTTTTTTTCCTCTTTAAATAAAATTTTTTAAAAATCCACAACTAAAAAAAAAAAGATACTATCAAACCAGAATAAAAACTACTTTGATTTTCTTAATAAGTGACCCAAGTACTCTAGAATGTCTATAGTAATGGTAATTATCAAGACTGGAAAAATTCTCCATTATTTTGGAGAGAAAGAAATTTTTAAAAACAGCTGACTCTTAAAACAACAATAAGAAAATTTTCCCCCTATATTTTTTTTTCTTCCAATTCTGGTACCTACATTCTAAAAAAATCATTTTCTTAAATAAAAAATAAGAGAAAGAAAAAAGAAATCATTTTCTTCACAAAAACATGAAGTTTAATATTCTAGTGCTTTGTTAACTAATAAAAGTAAACCTCAGGAGGGGAATTTAGCTCAGTGGCACAAGTGCCTGCCTGACAAGGGTGAGATTGTGAGTTCAATCCCCGGTACCAAAAAACAAACAAAAAATACCTCCTTTAAAACTTCACACAATAAGGCAGTGACTTCCCCTAAGGAATATATACATAGGACCGATTTCCCACCATAATATTTCTCCCAGAATGCTGGGGGGTGCTTTTCCCATCTCCAGTCAGCAGTAGCACAAAGACATGAGAAAAACCAAAAGCTTCTCATATTGCTCTTTTGTCCCAAAATAGTTCTGTTATCAGTCATTAATCACATCCTTGAGCTGAAGAAGCACTATAGAAAAATCTTTGTTAAAATGGCATTTAACCTCTGTGTTAACATGAGACCGTAAGTCAAAATATCACATCAGGTGTCTTCATCCTCAGCCGTAGCCAAGGAAACAAGTGCCCAGGTAGTTTAAGTGACCTGTGTAAGCTCACAGAGCTTTGAGTGGCAAAGAAGAGCATAATCATAGTGACTTCACATCTACATCATACTGCATTTAGCAGGCCATAAAGCATTGTGTGCATTTTATGCCATTTGATTTGATCCTCATAGTCTCTAAAAGGAAACTCTGGAACCAAAGCATCTGAAGACTAACCCAGTACTTCTTCTACTTATGCATCTACCAGACATTTTAGTTCCAAGAAAATTGGACATAGGATAGTTTTGCAGGACTGGGGAGTGGGACAGGATTGGGGAGTGGGGCAGAAGGTGGTCAGTAACTCAGGCAGGCCTGCCTAGAAAAGCAGACCGGGTACATCATTCGGTAAGAAAAATAAGGGAGTAAGGACTAGGGAAGGAGCCCCATAGGAATAAAACTTTCTCCCAAAATTTTCCAATTTGTATAGCTTCTTTCTTTTCCATGAGTCTTTCAATTGGCTATAAAGTATATCTGGCTCACAGAGGCATTTCTACAAAACGATTTAGCCAAACACAGACTGCTTAGCCCTTTGTCTTTTAAATTATTTTGCTGAATTGTCAATAAATGCCCAAGTGTTAGAGTCTCATAATGATGGGAATTTCTATTTCTCTCTTTCCAATTCAAGGAACTTGGTTAGAAAATGTTAAGAAAAATCAGAAGCTACCGTTTTTTCTGACCTTTTGTGTTATTAAAACACACACACAATGATTTTTATTTGTTTCACAGCAAGAGGCATTTGCCGCCAGCATTCTGAGATATTATTTTAAGGCTTATTATGCCAGTATCTAACATATGCATAACCACAAAGAGATAGCTTTTGTACATGTGAGGAAAAAATAAACAGGATGTAGATCTTCTTGGATCCCTGGACCATGGAACCTAAGAATATGGCTCAGACCTTTTATCAGTGTCTTGAGACCCTGAATGATGGATGGTGTATCTTTTGTCAACATTGCTGCAGTTTAATTTCTAAATTAAAGGGTTTGGAACTACTTTTCCATATCTAAATTTAAATAAACAGAGAAAGATTTTTGTACACATGAAATGTACTAAACTATAGTTTAGTTCACGATTATATAAAGTCATTGCTAAGTATAATATTGATCTCATTGTGTGAGCTTTTATGTCCAAACATTATAAATTAATATGCCAAGTACTATTCTATAATATGATTTTTAATCATTATGAGAGCTACTTCAACACAATGAAAATCTTCAGAGCATTTATAATGATTATCTACAAATTCATTTCTCAAAGTCCACTTAACCAAATCTTATTAAATTTGGAGGGTTTTCAAATGTTTCTTATTTCAAAGAGTTCCTAGTGGACATCCTCAAACTTCTATCATGATGAACTTTAATGAGTATATACTTAAGGTAAATTTTTTGTGTGAAATTTTGAACAAAACAATTAAATTCCTATATCTTGTATTCTGAGTAACTAAAGATAACATTATGCAATGTAGTGACCATTATTACCCTCCTATTATCTTGTTTTGAAATTGTATTTTATTTTTCTCTTTAAAATACAAAGAAAATGAATGTCAACTGTAACAAAAACTACATATTTTATAATGTGGTACATTTTTCTAGATGGCCCTCTAAAAGACTGTAACATTGATCACTCTACTAAGAATCTATGAACATTTGAGGAAAGATTTTAGTGCTCTCAATGGCTACTTCTTAGGAGGAAAAATTTGTCTATGCCATTCTAGGATTAAAAAGAAAGTTATGATTCTTCCAGAAGCCAAAGAATCAATCATAAAACTCCATAAATCTGGTTTAGAACCCTTGTGATAAGTAGATAGCTTTCTTCCAATAGAATGCAATCTGAGACCTTTGAATATGTTCCCATGTCTTCATTGAAAACTATACAGTCTCCATGTCCCTTGTTTGCTCTTTTCATCCCATACAGAAGACATTTAAGACATACTATAAGAGGTGAAGCACTGAGTAGGAAATTGTGACACATAGGAAATGAATTTGTTGAAGCAAATCCCAGATCAGGCTAGGCATGAACATGAAAGTATTTAAAATCAGATATATATATATATATATATATATATATATATATATATATATATAAACAGTCACAACTATTATGTATGGTTAAATGTGATGTAAGGCATAAATATTGGCTTACATAAGCAGAAGTAAAAAATAGGTGAGAAAATTAGAAGAATGCACTTCAGTACAAGCAGAGCAGGAAGTCATATAGAAGAAAATGCTTCACAAAAATGTAACACAGGCTCTGCATGCTTCCCTGAATGAACATAATTTAACCCTAGTAGAAAGCCTTCTGAACTATAATCCATTTGACAAAGATATATTCACACACACACACACACACACACACACATACATGCACGCACAAACATGCACCCCACAGAAAAATATATTGAAGCCAATTTATAACAGTCTATATGTTAAAGCACAATAGAGGATATAAAGAGTAATTGGGTTATTTTAAGTAGGATCATCACAGAGCTATGTTTGACAATGACTTTTGAGCAAAAGTTAAATGATTTAAAAAAGGAAGCAGGTGACTATCTGGAGAGAAAGACTTCCAAGTGCAGGTTCCAAGGTTGATGCAGACATGGAGTGTCAAACAACAATGAGGACCACGTGCCTGGATCCAAATGAGTAAAGGGAGATCAGATGAGATCAGAGAGGTTCCTGGAATAGACAAATCATGGAGAGTCAGAAACCTAAGAGCTCCGATTTTACTTCCAATGAGATAGAAAAGTTTGAACAGAATAGTGTTCGTGTTTTAACTAGGTACATCTAGTTCCTGTGGAGAAGTCTTTAGAGGGAAAAGATGGAAACACATTTCTGAAGTTTCTGTATAACACTGACCTAGACCAGAGTGGTAGTTTTGGAGGTTGAAAAAATAATCTGCCGACTTCAAAGATATAGTAGACAGGATTTGCTGATGATTTGGATTAGGACATAAAATAAAGAAACGAGTCAAAGATGAGTCAGTGATCTTGGCAACTGAAATAATCTAGAAAGGGAAAAGCTGCAGGAAGAAGAGATTTGAGGGGAAGTGGGAAACTTGGAGATCCAACTGGGTTGGACATATCTGTTACAAATCTAAGTGGAAATGTCAAGTAAGCAATCAGAAATATGAATCTTGAGTTCAGGGATAAGAACAAGGCTGGACTTAAAAATGTGAGTCAGCAATGTAGAAAAGCCAGGAAACAGAATGAGATCATCTAGAAAGTGAGTGGAGGAAAGATACGGCCCAAGATGAGGCTCAGAGCACAGAAATGATCAGCTGAGGAGAAACAAGCCAAGGAAAGGAAGAGGATGATGGGGAGGTAAGTGGAAGCCAAAACAGAATGAGAACTGTGCCCCACAGCTAAAACAAAGGAGCTGATTCAATGAGGGAGTGACAATCTGATCAAACGCTTGCCAAAGAATGAGTAAGATGCAAACTGAGAATTACCATTGCAATTGGTGACATCAAGACCATTGGAAACTTTGACAAAACCATTTTTGATGTTGTAGGGTGGGCAGGAGCTGAATAGATTAATCAGGAGAGGGTTTTTTTTAAAATTAATATATGTTTACAAAAATATGCTTACAGTACTTAATAATTTTATTCAACTTGGAGAATTGTACATACATACAGTAGCTTAATCATTTTTATTCTCTTTCCCCTGCCCCATCCTTCTCTCTTGCTTTTTCCTCAGATCTTTTTCTCAACTCCTCAGAATCTACCTCCCTGTTTCTTACCATCTCTCATTTATCTTGCTTTTTAAAATAATTTATACTTTGGACCATTTTGTATATAATATAAAAATATGTGATATTTAACCTTCTGTATCTGATTTATTTTACTTAACATTATTCTTTAAAATATACCATATATTCGCTATTATTCATCTCTTGATAGTCATCTAGGCCACTTCCATGATTTAGTTACTGTGCCCTGTACTTTTATCAATATGAGCATGCATGTATCACTACAATATGATGCCTTTAACTCCTGTTGTTGTTTTAAAATGAGAAATGCCATATGTGGTTTTAGGCCAATAGGAACGAGCCAACAGAGAAGGAACAAATTACAATTCAATGTGTAAAATGTAAGCGTGAAATCCTTAAGGAAAAAATAAAGGACAGTATCCAGTATATTACAGGAAGGGCTGACCTCAAGAGAAGAAAGTTTGCCTTTGACACAAGAGGAAAAGTAAAATCTTCAAGCACAGTTACAAATAAATGTGTAGATGTAATGACCGGAATATGTGGAAATTATTCTCTATATTTTTCTGATTTACTCAAAGAATTTAAAGCATAAGTAATCATTTCAGAGTGAGGAAAGAGGAAAAGATAGTAAGAGTCAGTGGACTGGCTAATGAAAGAAGGCAGGATTACTGGACAACTTCCGTGACCTAAGAGAAACTTGTGGTCCTGAAGTTGAGGACAGTAATGTTTTGTGGGTATGAAAATAGAAGAGGGTTAGATTTAATCAGAGTTGGGGTTTTGCCAGGTGATTGCTGACAGAGGGAGAGAGGAATGAGAAAGTTGCATATGCAATTGTCAGCATCATAATTATAATCATGATCACCGTAATTTATTCATCATCTACGATGCACAAGACAACTTTCTTAGCATTTTGTAGAATTCTTCTGTAATCTTTGCAACAAATGTTAGTGGTAGGTATTGTTAGCTCCATTTTACAGGTATGGAAATGAAGGCCTAATCAGACTGAATAACTTACAAAAGCTACATTTGTCTATTATGTATAGGTGCTCCAAAATATTAAGATATTTGATATATCTTAACTTGGTAATAATGCCTGAAGTATTATTATTTTTTTTATTTCTTAACCATAGGTCATTGGAAATTAGAACTTAGAAAATAAGAACAGATGAAAAAGAAAAACAATATCTGAAGTCAACTTTGAAACTACCCCTGCCCTCCACCAATGCACTCCAGCAATCACTATTAGACTTACAATAGCCTACCCATTTAAATGCTTGGGAAAAGTTTTCTGTGGACAAGCTTTTTAGATAAGTAGGGGAAGGGGTCAGTGAGAACTATTATTCTTTGGATGTGAGCCTAGCCCAAGAAATGGATTCTGAGATCTAAGAAAATTTTGACAAATAATCTCAAAGGGTCTAATAGTCTTTCTGTCACTGTAGATGTTTGATTTTATTTTTAAGGATCACGGCTCTGGTTTGAGAAAATTAACAATTAAACGTCTCTTTGACAGACCAACTGTAAGAGCAAATATCTTGATGTCCAATGGACATCAAAGGAGTTAAACTATTCTGCAAAGTAAATAAAAGGTCCTTCTCTTTATGTGTCATTTCTGGAAACCATTATGTATCTGGGTTTAGGTTGCCTAAACCGGAGAACAGAAAGAATTTGGTCAAAGTGACCCCTAAGTAGTGGGAATGAGTAGTTCACTTTAACATTATATTAAACAAGGGAAACAGAAAAACAGCCAGTTGGAGATGTCAACATATAACTCCCAGCTTTGTTTTACTTTTTCTGTACCATAAACCCCATTTGATTCATCCCAAACTTTTGGTCAAGTTTCATGGAAAATCACAGCCTGTTTTTGCAGGTTTGAACAATTTAAAATGAATTTATGCCCATTCACGGGACAAGGCACTGTGTAAACTGCTGCAGAACCTAAACAAATGGTTACAAAAGATCAAGAAACACAAAAAAAGCCATCCTGGTGAACAGAGGACATGTACACACTTCCTGGAGAGTCTCAGCAAAAGGATATAAATGACAACTGAGTTTTGCTGTTAACCAAGTAAGATAAGAAAACTCCACTGGTTCTGATGCCTGAAAGGCTAGAGAACCTGGAAACAAGGCACACATTATTTCTACACCTCTTGTACAAATATGGCTCAACCTCTTCCCTCTCCACTGAAGTCACTGAAGTAAGTTCAAAGGAGTTCATTTAACTCATCTTTCTTTTCAGTTCTTTACAAAGTTTCATGGCAAACCTAACTTTACAAAATTTGAAAATATGGAAATATAATGTAAAATTCAACGTAAGTTCACTATATCACAAATAACATTCCAGGAGCACGAAATTCCAGAGCAAAAATTTAAAACGTGCGCCCCCTCTGTCTTCCACATACACACGTGTGCACATACACACACATACACACACACTCACGAATCCCTCCTTATGCCCAGCACCTGAATATACTCTACTTCTCCAAAAAATGCTGCAAATTTGCAGTTGAGTATGTATTTCATTACTCAAAATACAAAAATAAAATAAAATATGTCCACAGCCCATCAAAACCCTCCAAGTAATTCCCTAAAACATTAAAATGTACTTAAGCACCAATGTAACAAGCCACTAAGAATTTCTGCATAATACAAAGCTTGTGAAACACCAAATACTTAATTATTAAACTCTTAATGAACTCATTAGTATACATTTTGCATGCAGTACAAAAGCAGACTGTATGTTAACAAATGCAAATCACATTTTTCTTTTACACCACAGGAAGTAGTACTGTAATGCAAACAACAAACTAATAAATTAGAAAATAAAAATAAACTGTAAATTGAACCTGAGCTGGTAAACCATCAGGTGCTCACAGAAGAGATCTCTGGTACCCATGAATGTGCAGACCCTCAAGGAAAGGGTAAAGACAATAGCAGCAATATTTGCTTAAACTCCTGTTAGGAACAGTACATTAGGCCAGCTGCACTCCATACATCCTCTCGCCAGGAGTCAGGGCCCACCCAGAATTTTCCCTAGTAGTGGTTACAAAGTTCTCATAGCTCATTTTAATATTATTGTTTAGACAATAAATTTGAATAGTAAATAGGTGATTTTTCACAAATGTTATTACAGTGAGGTCAGAGAGCAAAAGATTTACATATTTTACATATATATGTAAAATATAAAACACATATACTCCTTACATATAGACATGCACAGCTATACATGTTTAAATAAAAATCACTTTTTTCATTAACATTTACTAACATATTTTCTATACCACTGGTTTCCAAATGTTTATTTTCAGTGATGAATAGTGTTCCATTATAATCAAATAATTACCATTTTGCAACTGTAAGTTGTTTCCAACTTTTCACTATTATAAATAATGTTCTATACACAAATTATAGTGAAAACTTATGATTATTTTAAAATTCTTAAAATAGAAATACTAAATCACATCCAGTGATTAAATAAATATTGTTGAAGCTTTTGATCCTAACCATCCTCCAGCAAGGCTACAAGAGGATGTATGTAAAATTTATAATAAATATTGTGAAATAGGAAGAAAATGTTCAGATGAGAAGGAGAACTAGAGAGGGGGAAAGAGAAAGGAAGGAAGGGAAGAAATGATGAGAAAAGAAAGACGAAATGGAAACAAAGCTTTTAAATAAGAAGGAAAAGTGGGGTTGAAGGAAGGGTAGGGGACTGGGGAAAAAGAGTCAAGTTATTTCATGCATAGGTACAAGTTCTCTGTGATAAATATGATCATCATGTATACTAAAATGTACCAATAAACTTAATTTTATAAAAACAGATGTGTTCTTAATGTTATTTTTTGAAATTCTGTTTCATTTCTACCATTTTTGTCTTGCTTTTTTAATTAAAAAAAGCAGATGTGCTATGTGCATATATCAACTCCACACAAGTAATGTAATCATTATGTACTGCAAATATGTATCAATAAAAAATAAAACCTTCCTCAATTTGGTGATAATGATGTTCCTATGTTTAATCATTTTTTGTTACTGTGTTTGCTAACTTCTTTGTCATAAATGTGCACTGACCATCTATACTCTATTTTATGAATTTTCTTTTCATGTTTTGTCCTTGTCTCCTGTTGGATTACTTATCACTTGAAATTTTATCCATTAAAAGTATTTGTATATTAATCATAATTGCCCACTGCTATTTATGCTGTGACTTATTTTCTTCTCAAAGCCTGAGGAATTCCCATCTTGAGCTATATTCCCACTTACCTAACTTAACTGATCCCCCTGAGACTATTAGATGTCAGAAATCCATTTACAACAGAGAATCAATCAAATTTCTGCCCAACTCACCTCAAGAGCTTTTCTTCTTCATACCTTGTGGGAAAACCCCTCCTTCAGCCCAGGCCTAGACCGCCTCAGCCCTGTCTGTGCCCTCTTCCAGCAGGCTGCTCAGGTGGTTCTCATGCTCCTCTCCTAGAAACAAGAAGCCCTGGGAGTCCAGATGTTTGAGCTGAGCCCTGGATCATCTTTTTCCTTAACTTGTCCGGGCCTCCTGTTGTTCATCTGGAAAATAAATTGAACAATCCGGGATCCAGGAGATTCCCATCACTTTTCAGCTCTATTCTTCAAGTCCTCATTAGAGTTAATACTGTATGTGCCTGTGAAGAACTTTACTACAGGGCTTAAAATAGCTCATTGGTTTTGAATGCTAAATCTCTATTTTTAAAAAATTGACACCTCGCTGTCTTTTGTTTATAAACCTTAACATGTTTCTTGAATACAGTATTTACTCACTGAAAAGTTCATCACTTTGGAAAATAGTTTAAACTATCATTAAAATTTATCATTCATTTAGTAAGCACTCAAAGTGTGCCAGGCATTCCACATAGCACAGAGGGAACAGTGGTGTTCAAGAGCAATCTCTGCATGTTAGGACCTCACAGCCTCGTGGAAGAGGAAGATTCATAAATAAAGAATTATGCTCTTACAAGACACTGATGAGGAGGACATAAAGTCACTCTGTGATCACTAACAAGCCTTGCAGAATAGCAAAATCTTCACAGTGGAGCTGACTCTTAAGCAAAGACCACAAGCATCCATGTGGATTCCTTAGCACAGGAAAAGGAGAAAGGGAGAGGTCACATGTTGATGTCAAATACAAAGGCAGGAAGGTGTGACCCAATGTGCACAGGAAAGGAGCTGCAATCTGCTGAGTAATTATGGATTAGACTTGGCTGTCTGTGGGAAAATCTTATCCTCCTGATAATGAAAAGAAGTTAATTTACCTTAAATACTTATCTTGAAATAATTTATACTTATTTTGAATGTTTGTCCTCATAATTCTAGAGAAGAGATAGAATGAAGGGAGAGAAGAGGCTAAATGATTTAGGAAAGACATAATAAGAGTCCAAACTAATGTAATATGAACATGTATCATAATAATATTCAGTATTCTAATGATTCACGTTTCATAGAATTAAGAAGAAAACTAACATATAACTGCAAAATGCCACTGCTTGTATTAAATGCCAAGATTATTTTGGTTTTTAAGGCATATTTTACATAGTACTTACCCATGGACGTTGTTTATCACATCATAACTTTATTTCTGTCAAAAATACCATACAGTTTCATTCCCTTCTCCCACATAATATGGAAGGAGCAGGTAAACTGTAATAGTATAATCTAAAAAATGACAGTTAACTGGATTTGAAACCATAATTCCCAATACTTATAAGATTATGCCATTCCTGTAGTTAACTTAATATTGTTTATGTCTCCCTCTAACACGAAATCTTAAGAATCAAAACACTTCTTTCTGTAAGTGGCAAAACCAAGGTCATTTTCATGGATATAAGGTAGAGCTCTGAGTCTACATTTATAAAATGACTTTTTGTAAATCTACTTATAGCTAGCTTTCCCTCAAACTATTCGTATATTGCAATTATACCCCTAGGGTAATAATTCATCAAATATATTTTTCAGATATCAGCATTTTGTGGCATGAATTGAATTTTATTATTACTTGGAACTCTGAGTTAATTATAATACCAAATTTATTTATTGAATATAAACAGAATTGCTTGTTTCATACAAGAAAAGCACTTCAGGAAAACAGCACTTAAATTCATTGGTTCTGGTGTTCTTCATTGGAAACAGGAGAAGTCAGTAAACAAGAGCTATAAGCTTTTTGTTCAACCTTAACATTATTTTATTCTACCATAACATCAAAAAGTTTTATTAAAATTTTATTTAAAAGAAATATATTTGAAGTTTGTCTTCAGAGTCAATTAATTTAGAATTCTATAATAGTCAGCATTTTCATAGTGTCCCAAGTATTAAGAAATATTCATATCTTAATTACTGGCAGTTTTCTACACTCAAGGACAAATTTGTTTCCATCTCACTCTATATTTTAAGGAGTGAAAAAACACTGAAGAGACTGAACAAAGGAAAACCAGTGAAGGAGGATTTCATATCATAAAGGGAAATGACTGGACCAAGGGGACTCTAACTTCATCAGTGGATTAACCCACTACAGATTTGTGATCTGGTGGCACTATTGGAAAGTGACAGAGGCAGGTCATGGGAGCATGACCTTAGGGACTATATCTTGTCATTGCTCCTCCAGCCTCCCCACCTCTCTAACCCTCTGCTTTCTCCCTCAGTTCCTCCTCCATTTTCCTGGCTGTCATGAGGTGAACAATTCTCTTCTACCACACCCACCTACTGTAATGCTTCTTTCTTTTACCCAAAAGCAATGACCATTGGCTGAAACTTCCAGAAGTAGGACAAATATAAATCTTCTCTCCTTTAATTTTTTTTCAGATCTTTTACTGCAGTGATGAAAAGCTACCACAGATGGTTCCTCAAGCAAAAAAGTCTTTGAGGAAAGAGGCTTTCTGCTGCCACAAGAGCACTCTGGAAAACAAATTATAGTCCATGACTATAAATAAAAAGTTAAAGTTTTCAGAAATTAGTAGGCAATACAGAGCCATCAAAGATTTTTTAAAAACTAGATAGATATGATTATTTGAACAGGGAAAATATGACTAATGTTAGTTCTTATGAAATTAATCTGGCTCCAATACATATGAGAGGTTGGAGGAGAAGATGTGGGGAGGTAATAAAGCTAGCTTTCATATTGTAGCTGTTTAGAAGCCTGTGCCTTGATGGCAGTGGTCAGAGGAGATAAGAGGACTCAAAACCAAGAAATGGTTTTATTTGCAAATGTTTCTCAACAGGTCTAGGAAGTGCCAGAAAGTCTGTATGTTTAATGTTAAACACAGTATTGGACAACTGAAGGAACACAGTCATAAAGGATAAACAAATGCTAATTATTTTACTGTGACTTCTTAAATTGCGTTAATAAGAGGCCCAACTCTGAAGCATTCAGTTGGGTTTCTTCATTTAGAGAAATGTTGCTGCCATCTCTTAGTCACCAGGGTCTGTTGACTTTTTTTCATTCTTTTTGCCCGGCAGCTTGGGTTCTGTTGGGAGGGCTTCCCAAATTGGATTGGATTCAGAGTGTCAAAGAAACAGAAAGGGCAAGTGGGTAAACTTAAAAATGTTCCTCCTTCTGATTGAACAATAAAAACCAATTTGCCATTTTAATTTGGGTCTACACTTATTTTGACTTGTTCTCTCCTACACTATCTTCCAGCAGCAGGGTTTGAATTGCATAGATTATAAAAGAATGGTTGAATCACCAAAGGGCTATTATCTTTGATTTTTTTAAGTCCACGGAACACTATTTTCATCATTATTACTCAGCTTTTTCAATGATTTAATAGATCCTGAATTTTTGATTTTCATTTATTATGTAAGAGGATTCACTTGTTAATAAGCAAATTTTAATTTGGTCAATACAAAATAGATGGTACTGCTACCTTTCAAATCTTTAATTTTATTACAGTGATTAAAACTGCAGTAGCATTAGCACATTTCTTGCTGAAAGAAAGCTGAGTGAGCTATGATTTTTATGGCAAGTCTGCTGGCCACTCAAAACACAGTGAGATTATTTTGTAAAGGTAGAAGTAGATGTGTTATACTTTTCTCTTGATACTGTTGTTCATGTGCCATCACGGCAGAAGAGTCAGCTTTGCCACACACTTACATGAATAAATTATCTGTCTGGGCCAGAGGACTGCTCAAATCTTATGATACACACAAGACACCTGGAGAGTTTGTTAAAATGCAATTTCCAATTCAGCAGGTCAGGAATGTGACCCAAGCCTATACATCTGAGATTTTTAAAAGACATTTATGCTGCTGGTCCACAGACCACCTTTTAAGGAACAAGAATCTTTTAATTGAATTACAGCATGAGAAATGTTTTCTGGACCTAAGACCTGGTGTTAAATCATGTCCATTCTAGGTTACAAAACATCAATGTTTTCATATTTGGCTTTGCTATCATGGTACAGTGTCTGATAAGATAGAAGGATGCCCATGATGGAAGTAATGTCAGTGAGATGATTAAAAGGTTGTTAACTGTTCCTTCCATGGTGTGCATTGACGCTTGTGATAGATGCAGTTGTTGGATTTGGATACATATTGCAACATCATCATCAAGGTTATTTTTGCATGATTTTAACCATCCATATGAAAATTCTCTAACAGATAAAGTAATTAAATGTTTGGCAAATTTTTACATTTTCATTGAAATATTCCTGGCATCAAAGCAGATATATAACTATTTTCATTAGTTTTCTTTCCACAAGAGCCATACATTTTTCCTAACTGGTGTCTGGTTGGTGTACCTTCTGTCTATATACTGTGATTTCTTAGTAGAAGAAAGAAATTATCTGTACATATTTTTCTACTATTATGCAGTCACAAGATAAAGACTGTTATGTGTTTATTCTTTTCAAGATCTTTTTAAAACAAGCTAACTTTAAAAAGGATTTCTACAAATATTGTATCATGATTCTGCTTTTTGTTCCTGTGTATTGTTAAAATTCTTAGTGTTTATCAGAATACAATTTGCATCTTTCAGTTTTCCACTGGTATATCTACTTGAAAAGTTTTGTTTGTTTGTTTTGTTTTGTTTTGCACCAAAACACCAAATTACTTAGGCTGACAATCTAAATTTAGATGAAGATTTCTGGCTTAATGAAATGGGATGTATAAATTGCTAGATGGTTCTATGAATCAATACTATATCAAAATATTGACACTTCAACTGATAATCAGCCTAGTGACTATGCCACAAAGCTTATATTTATAGGCTTAGAAGGATATATTTACACCACAGAGGAGGACTGAAACTCAAAACTGAAGGAACAACATTTAACTATAAAAGGTTAGAAGTGAAATCCTAAATAGGAGAAAATGTTAAATCTTTGAGGTGGTTGTTTGTTTCTTTGTTTTAAAGAAAACTCTGAATGAATTTATCTTTGTGATAGGGTAAAATGTCTTCAGGAAGCTGACTACGATTTCCATAGCACTCAGCTCAGCACTCCGATAACTATGCCCTTAATAAAAGTGCATGAATGAATAAATGATTGCACCTTGAGAACACAATGTTAAGTGAATAAATCAGATACACACGCTTAAATATTGCATGTCTTCTCTTAAAAGAGAAACCCAAAGTCTAAATAATTTAAAGAGTAAAATAAAAGATAACAGGAAATGGAGAAAGATCTTTTGCAGATGTGAATGGAACCAAGAGATGGAGGGCAGGAGGGAGGAGAGAAAAAGGGTAGTAAGAAGAACTAATGTGTGTTGCAAACATGTACCAATTCCCCACCATGAATGTAACAATTATGTCCTGTGGACATGTAATACTAAAAATTCAAAGAATTAAAACAATAATTGAAGTCATACAGTAATTACCTGGGAGGTTGTTAGACTCAGGCAGCTCTAGCGTCCTGGATTTCTACCTGGGTCAGGCAATATTTAATGTGTACAGTTGTTTTCTAGTAAAACTTAAGTTTAACCAATCAACCTGCAAATTTTGCCTTTTCATTGAATGACCCAAAGTAAGCTACTGCTCTGTTTTAGCCAATCATATCATTTATTTGACCTGTTTCCATATTGTCCTATAGAAGTTTCTCTTTCACCTACTTTCCATAGGGCTTTCCATGCTTGATTCCTAAATAATAGCCTTCTCATATCAATTCAAAAGTTTAATGTGCCTTAGAGTATCTTTTGAATGAATGTGGAGAGGAATGCTTTCACAAAGACCAGCATCCATTCCTAAGATTTATGAATACAGGGTCCAATGAGTTACATGGGTTTTACAGGAGGGTGCACTGTTTTGGCTCCAATTCTGGATAATTCCCATGCTGCTTTAAATGTTTTTATGGTCATTGGCTCCTTGATTCTGCCATTAGACACTAATAATATTTAATGAATTTCAAAACTTCCACCCAGATTTCTACCACAGATTTCTACTGCTTTCAAATTACAACATGAGAATCTCTGTAATGTTTTTAGACCAACATGCTCATATTGTATACAACAAAACAAAACAAAACAAAAAATCCTTTCAAAACATATAGTGCTTGAGGTCTCAGGAAATCATTACTCATCCTTCCTGGACTGGAAAAAGGCTGTTTACATAGTCATACAGTTATGCCCAGAAATTCATTCCTCAGCAGTCCATGCAGGAAACAGGTAGGTATTTGTCTTTCTTCCAAAGTGAGAAAATGGAGTGCCTGACTACCTCCAAAAAAGGTAGGAAGATAGAAGTAACATCTCCACCTTGGGACTGCTCTGCCTGTGTTCTTTGCTATAAAGGACAATAAAAGAAGAACTGGGTGGTATTTTACAGTCTGCAGTGCTTAATGAACAATTTTCATGATGAAGCAGTAAGTTTATCATGCAGTGTTTGGACGTGAGAAAAACTACGGTCCCATGAAGTAAAGGAAAATTGTCCAAGGCTAGCTACTGTCCGAAACTAACAGGTAATCTATGTCTTCTGCCTACAATTCGATATTTTTGTTTTTATTTGGCTGCTTGCTTGGTTGTTTCAGGGCCTCAGATGCTTTGAACCAGATTAATCATCTCTTTGGTTCATTTCAGATTCTCTTCACTAGCCCATGTATGGTTGCATTTTTATTTAGTCAACAAGTTATTTTTAAACAGGTAATAAGTGTCAGGTGATTCACCCACTATTGTAAAAGCTAAAATGTTGATACTCTTCATATACAATGCCTCTCACCACTTATGCCTTCTTCCCCTTACACAGGGTCATTCACCTTCTGAATATAGTGTCCATTGTTCCATTACTTTCTTTTTCTTAGGGTCACATCAGAGTGAATATCTGTACTGCTAGAGAGTATATAGTCTCACATATTACGCTGCATGCAAAGTGTATCGTGCCATAGGTAATATTTAGGGGATTATCCCATCTTGTAGGTGATTTGGGAGGCATTTTTAGGGATTGGAAGTCTTTTAACCACTGTAGACACAATACACCAGACTTCTGTGTCTTTATGTGCACGTTTACACTCTTAATATGCAGACTACATCTTAACTCGTTAGCGTCTTCAATTTAAAACACATTTAAATGCACTCCACCTACATACCTCAAAGGTGCATTCATTCAGTAAATATTTATTGGGTGCCTACTATGTGCCAGAGATACTCTACTGCACCACGAGACATCAGTGCTGAAACATGTTGAAGATTCCCACTCATCCTCCAAATCCTTGATCTCACAGAAGTAACATTGTATAGGAGGGACAGACAATACTTAAACACTGAAGATACACAGAATTTCGGATAACTGTGTGTGCCAGACAGAAAAAGCATGGAGGGACTTTGGGGACCGGGGTTTGCCATTATAACTACAACTCTCGGCAATGAATTGGGTGGGGATGACCAGAACCTTCCTGATTGTGAGGGCGATATGAAGGTAACTTGCAAAAGCTGAATCAGAACCAAAGGCAACTCTCGGACACCCTCAGGCTGTCTATTGTGTCTGTGGGATGCCTCCCTCTCCCCGCAGAGACAATGCACGTCTTCTCACTTTTCTTCCAGATGGCCATCCTCCCCCCCACGGACTCGCCCTCGAAGCCCACTCCGCCTTCAACATCAGCAGGACCAACGCCCACGGGTACTTTGCCGGGCGTGGCGCGCGCGCATCCCCAGCACGCGCGCGGGAGAGCGCGCACCGCCCGGGGCCGCCTTCGGGCCGCTCCCGGGCCCAGCGGGCACGCGCGCGCGTGCCCGGGCCCGCGGCTCTCGGCAGGGACCGCGGCGACTAGTGGGGGCGCTCACGTCAGGCCGGGAGCAGGAGGAGGGGGTTGGCGGCGAGGCGCGTGAGAGAGGCATGAGGCAGCCTGGCGGGCAGCGAGGGAGAGTTCGCTGGAGAAGGAGTGAGTTCTAGAGCCGCCCGGCGAGCAGGACCCGCGCCCGCAGGAGAGCGCGGCCGAGCCGGCTCCGCCCCGCGCCCCGCGCCCCGCGCCCCGCGCTTTCAGCACCCGCGCGGAGAACAGTTCCCGGCCGCGCGCCGCGCTCGGCCCCCGCGGTCCCTGCAGCCCTGCGGGCTTGGCGCGCCCTCCGGAGCCCAGCGCGCTCGCCGCCCTCTCCCCTCTCCGCCGTGCAAGAGAACCCGGGGAAAGCACCCGGCGGCCTCGGGGAGCCCTGCAGAAGCCGAAGCAGAATGTACCAGGGACACATGCAGGTAAGATGTTTCCAAGGAGCTGGGAAGAAACGCTGGGACTCTTTGAAAACCAAGGGTTCACCAAGTTACTGAGGTCAAGTGCTACCTTCTTCCCACAACTCAACAAGTGAAGTGGCACAAAAAGGACCATGACATTTCTGACCCGGGCTGTCGGCAAAACTGGACGGGTTGCTGAGGGTGGGATAGGAGAGGAAAGACCTGGGAACTTCGTCCGGGGAAGTTTGTTTTCTTTAGTGTGTTCCCTGAGCCTGTTCCTTTAAACGGGATCAAGGAATCCAAACAAGAGGAAACCCTGGAGATGACCGTGTTTCCGTTGTAATCCTACTGATGCATCTCGGCATGTATGTCAACTGAAGGGCAAACAGTAATGGGCAAGACAAAGCTTTTCTTTTTTACCCAAATGCAAAATTTTCTTGACACTTAGGATACTTTGCCACTTTCGCAGTAATTTTTAAAGGGTAATTTTTGCAAAACTGGTTCGTGCTATATTTTCCTCTCTTCAGAGGATGGGATATTGTCACCTATTCCAATAGTCTTAAGATGACTTGAGAGGGTGAATTTCAAACCTTATGTCCAAGAGGTTCTAACGTTTTTCAGGGGAGGTGCTTTTCCTGCTCCTTGTTAACACTCAGCTAAGCTGAACCACTGCCTCTGTCGAATGCAGACACTACTCTTTGGGCTGGACTACTTTAACCTTGACTCCAGTTGGTTCTTCCTTATTAAGGCACAGGTTTGCTTTGAAAGAAAATGAAATACTAACTCAGCTTTCTAAAGTATGAACTGAGCTGTTTTTGTTATTCCTAAATGCTTTAGTCATCAGGTTTGATGTTTGGGCTTCCTTCCCGCCCCAAGGATGGCCAAATACAAGCATATGCAGTGCTTTTACCCTGGTGTGTACTTAGGAATACTGAGTGTTGCTTCTGTGTCTTTCAGAGCAATTAGAAGTAAATATGTTGGTGCATTCGTGACTTAATGTTACCCAATATTTAATTTCCAGGTCTTGGAGAAATTCTTTTGTACTATAATTTACTTCTATGTACAGTAGTGCATCCTACTGCAAAATTTTGTGAGAATTCTGAATCAGCACTACCAGAATTCCAAAATCATTTCCCACATTACTGACATCACCTTGTTTTGAAAAATTGTTAGTGGAATTACATCACATTTGATGGATAAACTAGTGACAGAAGTATATTTTTAAATATATAGTAACTATGTTCTACATGTTTCTTAAAAATGTTATTAATTGGAAAGTTTAGTATCAAAGAAGCTCAAATTACTGCTGAAAAAAGCAAAGGATTATTACATTAGTTTAATGTTTCCTCTTCACCTGAGATTAATACTTACAGTTTCATTTATTATCTGTTTATTATTCCTAAACAGTTTCTCCTCGATAACAAAATAGGAAAATTTTAATAAACAGAGTCAATTCTTTAAAAGCTGTTCATTTACACAAAATTCATAGCTGATTTCTTGGTGCAATTAGCGAAAACTTTTACAGTATTATTTGTTTGAAAAATGTGTTACTATGAATTCCAAAAGCAATTTTAACTGAATTTTCTGAGTATTTCAAGGGAGGATGTTATCAAAACTTGAATTGTCTAGAATAATATATGAGAGTTCCATTTCACTTTGAAAGAAAATATAAGGCTGTATATTCTCCCAGTGTGTTTTTTCTTGTGTACTGTTGTGACAGCAAATACAATGGCTTGCAGTAAAAGTCACTAATCTTTTCTGCCAAGCCTAACCTGAAAATGTTATCAAATAAAGACAGCAGTCAGTATGTTTGCCAAAGATTCAGAAGACAATAAGCCTTTCCCTATTTACAGTAGTAAATTAATGGACTATTAATATTAAAATACAAAACTTCCAAGGCTATCATAGGTGAATTTAGTAGATGTTTAATTGTATGATCTAAGTACTCTCCCCCCTAAAAAAATACCCAATACAAACTGATTTATGTCACACTTCTTTGTTTACATTTATAAACCCCAAACTTTTCCTCAAAGAATAGTATTTACCCTATAGCAAAATCTCCATTGCATTAGTATGTTTAGATTGGAAAAGAATTCCTTGTTAAAGATAACACCATCTTGTATTCCCATCTAATAACAGACAAGAGGAAACATATGTTTGAGATTAAAATTTGTGCACATATTTAATAAAGTGGACCAGGGATTAGAAGATTTACTAACATTTCTGCCATTTCTGAAGTTATTTGAAACACTGGTGTTGGTTGATTGATACCTTAAAATAGGAGTGAAACAAAATTTTTTGTGATCATTAGCTATGCCTTTTCATTCTTTGCTGTATCCAGACTTTTTAAAATAATGTACTTTGCAAATAAGCAATCTAGTGTAGAGGAGATATTCACATGAAGCCTTAAAAATAGTCTAATTTAAAACTCCTGTGGTGCCTTTGTTTTTGCAACTTAATGACTTTACAAATTAAGTCTACGAATTCTGACTCATACAGATAATCTATTTGTTTATGGTATAATCTGAATTCACACCACAAACTTATAAAAGTACATATTTGGTTTATTCTGCTCATTCATTAGACTATAATAATTGACATCTATTACAGATTGAATAGTAGTGTATATTTCTTGGTTTAATAGTAAATACCACAAGTATGTTTTTTAGGTATAGCACCCCAGAGTTGTGTTGTTTTCCAGTTGCCTCGCCTTAAATTTCCACAGGGGATTAATCACTGAAGCAACTTAAGGATAGGTAGTTCCTTTAGTGACTGGTTTTTATTTACTTGTTTTTCCCTTTTGAGTAAAGGAGTGGTAATGACTAAATATACTTTAATATTAGTTCTGAAAAAACTTTCTGGTACTCAGAGAGGTGAGACATGGTCTTAAACCCCCTGATACCTTGGTGTGCTCGGTGCCAAGAAACTTATTTGTATACGTGCATGTGAGTCAACATTGCCAATTAAAGACACATTATTACTTACTTCTGAACAATTCCTTAACCAAACTTTCTTTCCTGGGGTCATATAAATATAGAACAATATAATTTCAATTTTGAACTAAGGGTTTTATGGTTAATGAATAGTCTATAGTACTTTCTTTTGGTCATGTAAAATTATTTCAGAAGGCAATCAAGCAAAGAAACCTATTCATAATTATAACTGGTCTGTATCATTGGCATTTGAAACAGACTCTTTTTTTTACTTATTCAAGCCATCTTAAGAATCAGCTTACTCCCTTTAATTATGTAAGACAAACCAAAGAAAATTTAAATTTATGAAAGTCATAAGATTGCTAACAACTCTAAAAGTAGTCATTTTATTTCTTGTCTCTCAAAAAGGTGTATGTTTGCTTACACGGTATTTATGACTTGACTTAAGCTTTTTTAAATATCATGAACAACAGCTTAGGCAGTATAAATCACGTTAAGACGTTAGATCTGGCCACTGGGATTCATTTAGATCCACTCAAACAATGCATGCAGGAATTCAATCTAGTATTGTTTTCAACCTCAATACCATCTTGTCATAATGGAAACCCTTAGAAAACTAAAGTTGTTGATATTTATACAGGATATTTCCACCTCTCTAGCAGATGTATCCCTCACATGCCACCCTTTTCAATCCTATACCATTTGCTTATTACTTGCTAACAAACACATAATTCATATCAATGCAACACACACACACACACACACACACACACACACACACATCAATGGTATTTGCATTTTTAGAAGAGAATGTTTGAGATTGGCTGGCAGTGGGGATAAGGTGTGACGCTTTTAGGAGAATGAGCAAAGCTGGGGTTATGCTATTGAGGCAGGTGTAGCTGCTGCTTTCTCTCTGCCCCCTACTCAAATGACATCTGCCCTTCTCCTGGCAAGTCTTTCCGCCAGTAAAGATGAGCACTCGTACAATAAATTTGTTGTCTGAAATATTACCTAGTACTCTACAAAAGGAAATTCATGTACAGTTTCACTGATGCCCAAAATTGTAACAAAAGCTCCTGTGAGATTCTGAAGTGCCTTTGTATATATTCACAAACAAATCATATTCATAGGGGTATATGTTGAGCTTTCAACATTTAAAAAGTATGATAGTTTTGTTGTAATGCTATAAAATGTTTGATTAACCTGAAAATTTCATTCCTTAGTAATATTAGCCAACAGTTTATATTACACACTTACCTTAAGAAACGTAAGATGGTCTTTATAGACTTCAATTGCAGTTTATAAACATTCTTTCTGTGTTTAAAAGTAAAAAATTCCAGCATGTGAGTGTTTTGATGATAAAATGCTTTTTCAAAGTAAAGACTAAGAAAAGGTTAAAACTGAACTTGGTAATTTTAAAACTGTGACTCTCTAGTATTACCACTGATAACCTTGGAAACATTAAAATGTAATACACCATGTAGTCTAAACATCTGGCATGCTGGGGTGTTTTTGTTTGCTTTGTTTTGTTTTTGTTTTTCACTTTGTATTGAGATCACGTATTCTCAACACTGGCATAAGATAGAACTATTTAAAGGTCTCATGTTTCACAAGTAACTTCTTAATATGTTTATAGAGTAATGAGTATGCATTTCCTGCACAAAATATGAAGGTAAACCGCAGCATAGCATTTCCTTAAGTCTTCAGTCCGATCTGAATGTTTGGGACATCAAATACATGATGTAATTACGAATTGTCTAACAGAGAAAATGGGTTGGCAAATTCCTTTAACATCTATTTAGTTTTTATAATTCAGGATTTGTAAAAGACAAAATCATCTTGAACTGCAGCATGTAACCCGTGCATCTGTGACCAGAGTGCCATGAACAGAGCATTGCATTGCTCTCAATGACTCCTCTTTGCTCCACCTCACCTTACTTCTCTCCCACTTCACTTCAGTCAGACCTTTCATAAGGATACCAAATGGAGGGTTTCCTTTCCCAGTATGCAAAGAAAGATTATATAAATTATGTGTGCTGTATTCTATTTACATATTTAACAGTATATAAACAGGAATTATAGCTAATACCCTATTGATTAAACATCAAAACAATTGCTGATTGCTCAGACCTCAAGGTACAACAACACACTGCCACTGTTGCCTGACGAAGTCATTTTTGACTGATCCTTATTAGGAACCAACATACTACTTCTACTTAAATTCCTTTAAATAAATAGCTAATACTGTACTCCATATATTTCACTAAATGAATCATTTTAATGGATTTTTTTAGATGATTGCTGTTAGAAATTGCACAGATGAAAAGTATTGAGCTCATTTAGATAGGAAAAGTGTATATTCACCATTTCATTCAAGAGAAACAGAGCTCTACCAGCAGGCCTGCACTGGGCTAAACCTAGTGGGACTGCTTAAATGACAGATGCTTATTGAGTTCCCCCAAATGCTGGCTCATGTGTAGATACCTCTGGAAAGCCAGACAAACCCTGCAAGTGAGACTTGGTGTAGCAACATTTTCCCCCAAAAGAATGCCATATGGTGATCTATGAATCATGAGTATTCCAAGAGAAGATTGGTGCTGTTTTAATGCCGGAAATCTACCTATGGAGTCACAAAATTCCCATTCCCAAACACTCTCTAAAAATCATGTAATTCTTAATGCAACTGATATGATAGAAGAATTCATGACCATGTCATGCAGGTAATAATTAAGGGATCGGAGGGTGTTTGGCAAGGCAAGTGTTTCTGATAGGCAGTGCATATAGCACACAGTTTGGCAAAGTGCCTATTTGCATATGGCAGAGGACTAGGTGAGGGAGAGTGGGTGGCTGAACAGAGCAGTGTGGGTTCTGGACACACACCAACCCCCTCAGCCAAGACCACTATGCTGTGTGGTAGAAATCCAATGAAAAGAACATACATACTGAATATATAAGAATTTCTGTGTGCATGTCCAAGATGGGAATAGTGAACTGACCTAAAATAAGCAAAACCCAACATTTCCCTGGGAAATACTCCCTGGTCACCTAGAAGTACATGAGTGGCTATCAGACAAAAGCCTGCTAGTTATCATCCAGCATCATAAACAGGTAAGTTAGATGTCAGAAAATGCAGACTCCTGAAGGAAATGAGAAAGAGCAACAATTAAAACATCATGAAAAAAATGAATCTGCTAGAGCTTCAACATGTCTTTTCATGGGCGTTACATGGGTGTTAACTATAACATGCATGCTGGTCCTAGACAATAGCCTCTGACCCTGTAGCAAGATAACATTTTTTTCAGCGGGAGGTTACAAACATGCATACATGAGCACTTGATGGGAATGCAGAATTTCAGATCCTCTCCAAACCTACTAAATCAGAACCTGAATTTTTTGAAGGTATTCAGTAATTTAAATATGCATTAACATTTGAAAGGCACTGGTCTGAAAACCTCTACCTAGAGAACAGAGCCTGGTCAGTTGAGCTGACACACTAGCAAAAAAAGCTTGATTGTTGATAAGCTTTTTGATATCATAGAGGCATGCTGAGGTCTGTGAAAGAGGATCTGATAAGAGCAACTATCACAATTTTATGTAAATATAATATGTTCGATATACTGACACCATATTTATTATCTTGACAAAATCACAGCCTACTGGTTGTAGTTTTCTTTCTGGGAAAATGCATAATAAACCTATAATGTATTATCTAAAGAAAATAAATCTGCAAATATTTAGAGAACTATTATACTCCCCCCCTTAAATCTTTTATCCTTCAAGTTAACAATCACGTTCATTCAGTTGGTCCTCAAGATGACATTTTTGATGTTTTAATGGCTCCATAAAAGTATGGCTGTCCAAACAATACATATTGCTCAAGATCTGTACAGTACCAAGCAGTGTGAAATTGTTTCATTCTAGGAAAAACAACTCCAGACAGTCTAAGACTGGTTAATTGCTTTATACAAAATTGTTCTGTAACTGATTCTGATGTTTCTATTTTGGAAGCAACTTGGGAAGCTATTTTATAGGTGTTTGGTCTCTATACTAAAATAATCTTGTTCCAGATGTGCTGATAAGAATATTTAAAAGTTAACAGTACCAAATGTCTCCAGCAGTCTCTTAATGTTCAGTTTCAAGGTGATAGGATACTTAGTTTCAAAAATTTCAACCCTCATTTCATGGATGAGGAAATTGAGGCCCAGAAAAATTGAAAGACCTGCCCCAGATCTCATGGTGGTTAGTTAGCAGAGCTAGTATTAGAATGAAATCTGCTTTGTTCACGTATACCTTTTATTCTTTATTTTGATATTTATTACATTCAGAAAATCTAAGTGAAAAGTAAATATTTTAATAAATTACTAAATATTTCCAAGCATCCAGGAGTTTGGCATTCAGTCACCAAAATTATTTTCTTCTTTTTTAGTTGTAGTATAACTGTCTGATACTTAGTTACATTTTAGCAGTCATTTGGATGACAATGGGAAAAAATCTGGCCTGGAAATATGTTTCGAGAGTGGAATGGATGGCTGTGAAAAAATTGTTTTATTTCTTGTCCTAAAGGTGTTCACCATTTTGTTTCCTGGGACCTACCAAATTAGCCATTTGAGTAAACTGGTTTGGCAGGATTTTTGTCCTAACTATACAAGAGAATCAATCAAGTCTGTTAATAACAGAAACCAATTCTGTCTCATTTAAGCAGAAATAGGATTTATTAAAAGTATTAATAAAAGTATTTTCACTTATCATTTTTCCATCATCAGGGTAAGAACTGACTCAAAAAATAATGGTTAATGGAAGCTAAGTCTGAGAATGGAGGAAGTTTGTATAATAAAAATATCATCTATAAGTTACAAGAGAAATAGTAATTTATCAGTGGTTAGATTGGACAATACCTTAAATAAATAATCAAAATCAGTATCACCAATAAGGGATAAGTGGATATCATACACCTCTGGACATGTTATCCTGAGCAGGAGATAGCATGACACAGATACTATTCATGCCAAAAATGCACAGTCTAAGTAGAATCAGGAAAAAAGACCCAGACAAGCTCAAAGAAAAGGATATGCTATAAAATAAACTGGGTGTGTTTTTCCAAAATATAAATGACCTGAAAAACAAGGAAAATCTGAGACAATATTACAAGTTAAAAGGAGACTAAAAAGATAAGACAGGTAACTACAGTATGTGAGCCCAGAGTGGATCAGAAACTAGAAGAGAAAATTGCTGTCAAGAACACCACTGATGCATATAATTGACAAAACGTGAATATAGACTGGAGAATAGTATTATAGCAGTGTTAAATTTCCTGAACTGAATAACTGTACTGTGACTATATAAAAAAGTCCTTGTTCATAAGCCATTTCTGCTGCAGTACGAGAGGGTAAAAGGGCATGGTATGTGTATCTTACTCTCAATTGATTCAGGAATGATAATAATAAAGTTTGTGTATTAAGGGAGTATAAGGGGTGAGGGAGGAGAGAAATGATGATCAAGTGAGTATAGAAAAATGGTGAATCTGGAAAAAAGTTGTCTGGGAGTCTTTTGTACTATTCTTCAGACATGAGAGATTATTTCAAAATAAAAAGGGTTTTTGAATCTCAAAAGGCACACTGGTGCACTAACAGACTCCTGGAGCTAGACTAAGGATGGAGTGATCAGGCAACAACAGGCCAGGACAAAGCCCATGCAAAACCCCGAGCCAGGCCAGCATGCAGCCCACTGCTGCCTCCACAATATAAGGGACAACAGAGCTTGCCCAGGACCACAGTGTGGGCACTAGTTTAGCTGCTACTCCCAGACACCCAGTCTGGAGCTTCAGCTGCTACCCTTCACTGCTGCGATGGACTCTACCATAGCTGCTTCTGTGCATCTAAATCCCTTTTGAAAGTCAGGGGAAGACAGGGATGGCTGGTTGGTGGAACTGAGTCAGACATCTTCATGTAGCTGCAAGATAGACTGCCTAGTGCACATCTGCTTCCCGCTGACACTGAAAAACAGGGCCGTCTCCCAAATTAGACAGACAGTCTAGATTTGGAGAAGTTTTCTTTAAAAATTAGTGTCTATTATAATATGTAATAAGTGTTACTTGAAAGTAAAACAGACATACGTAGCACTCACTCTATCTTCAAGGTAAAATAAATACCTAGCACTCTATTTTGACTTGACTAGAGTCCAGTCTGCTTCGAGGGTTAAGAGTCAGAAGGAAATAATTCTCTTTAAGCCTGTGCTCATTTGCTACTCCCTGCCCTTACATATAGGCCTCTAGGAGAATATGGTAAAACTAGAGTATAATGGCTTATTAAATCATGCAACAAAAAGGAGCAGGATGATCCCATTATCATGCATCAATGTCCATCTATTGCTCACTCCTATTCCTTTTGAGAAATTGGAAAAGACACTCTGAAGAATTCAGCAATTAATCAGGGACCAAAAATATATATGACGTACCTTAGCAATGCGAATAGCTTTTTCCTCCACGTGCAGAAATGGAATGTAGAAAACTGGGCACATTAGTTTTACATATTCACCCTAAAGCTGATTGTAATCAAGTTGCCCTGTGCATCTGAGTCATTAATATTGATATGCAGTCTCTTATATAAGTCTTTAGGAAGACTTATGTAAGACAAAAATGTATTCTTATGCTTGCGGGAAAATTTAATCAAAATAGAATCTTGGAAGTATAAAGGTCTTTAGAGTTCGCATGGCACAACTGGGAGCTAGGTCCTGAGGGCTCACCTCTTGAATTAATTGCCTTTTCTCAAAATGAAAATAGAAAGAATTTTGGTGGTGTGTGTCTCACATCATTCAATAATCTTCTACATCAAAGAAGTGACCAAGCACATTGGTTAACAACTTCCATTCCAGGATCATGCAGCCCTCAGTTCACATCATGACTTCATGTAGTGTCTGTGATTTCCCTCTATCCACAATCCTGTCTAACCCCTGCTTTCCTCCCTGTGATATGGAAATAATAAAAGAAGTCATACTTTGAGGGATCATAAAATATAAAGGGCTTTGCATATAACAATTTTTCAGGCGATGCCATCTATTATGTTTTCGTAGATCCATGTGGAAGAAAAGTAGCCACCTTCTACTTCCGGCTTTAGACAATAGTGGCTGATGTGTATTTTCCTTGTTCTCTCATACTTCTGGATTTTTTCTTTCCTCTCCTGCAAACTCTTGCCTTCTGGACGTTCTGTATATTTGCTCATCCTTCACTGTTCCACTAAAATGATCCCTCCTCAGTAAGTACTGCTACTCTGCAAATCACTACCTCCCTACCTAGCAGTGCAGAATTAAAAACGTCTTCTTCCATGTTCCTTTGTACTTTATGTCACTAATACCATAATAAGTATATACATTTATTTATTTTTATCAATCTCCCCAACTACTTATGGGTCTATTTGTTGTAGCTGTTATGTTCAACAAATCCTTACAATCTTTAAGGTAACAGTGAGTATTATCAGTACACTACAATGAATGACTGGATTAGCAGATGATTGAATGTCTAAAACAAAGAATGAAAGAGTGAATGAATGAATAAAATGTCCCCAAGAAGAATCCCTGAGAATAAGGACTCCAAAGTGCAATTGAGATTGTGTCTTGAATTCTAAGACATATGTGGCCCTAGTATCTGGTCTATTCTCACGAATTTCAGAAGCAATTGCATATCAAGTGAAGTTTCCACACACTTGAAAGGGAATCAATTACAGAGAATCCTTATAATTAGATTGCCCCTGTAATTTACCAACACTTCACTGTCATAGCAGTCTCAGCATCTTTAAAACCTGAGGACAGTCTGGGGCTGCAGATTTAGAAATGTAATAAATTCTTGTAGTGGGTTCTATCTCTAGCTGGTTATAGTCATTTGGAATTGCAATCCATCCCTCCCAAGTTCTGGATACCTCCTTGAGATCTCTGTTACTTGTGAGTAATGAGTTTTATGATAATGTTAACATGTACTCCAAATACCACAAGACCATGACAGAATAATAGAATATCATAGTCAGAACTGCCCTAGGAAGCTGCCAATGTTTACACTTGATTGTAAGGGCGGCATCTCTGACCTACCCAGTTACACACACACACACACACACACACACACACACACAGAGGTTTCTAAGGGTCTAAAAGGGGACCTGCATTCCCAGTGCTCAACCAAAGAATTCACTTGTTTTATGAATCTCTCTGAATCTGGGGAAATTTCACATGATGTCCCCCAACAATCTCTAATATGTAAGCCTAAATTATGGAGGAATAATTCTTTCCATTCAGATACAGATTTAAAAGATTCAAAAACCACGCGGCAATACAGAGAGTTCTCTAACAGAGGAAATGACAAAGCCACCTCTGGAAAAGTTAGAAAAGGGGTACTCTCTGGGTGGGCCAAATACGTAGATTTTCCTCCCCTCCTCCCCAGAAGAAACAATCCCATATCCCAGCACACAACTTGATGTGTGAAATAGAGTTCAGACCTATATTCACCCCATCTGATATCCTGCCCAGTCAATGTATGGTTCTGAAAGAGGTTTCTTTTACAAAGAACCTACTCTCTCTCCCTCCCTGCCTCTCTTTTCTCTCTCTCCCTCTCCCTCTCCTTCTCTCTCTCTCTCTCTCTCTCTCTCTCTCTCTCTCTCTCTCTCTCTGTGTGTGTGTGTGTGTGTGTGTGTTAGTGGTGGTAAAAGTTAAAGAAATAAACCCTATTTCACCAAATAGGCACAAACGTATTGTTAAGGTCTCTGAGGAAGATGATCAGTTTAGAGGATTACTGGCTTTCCTTCCAGCTCTAGGATTCTGTTATTATCATGCCCTTAATTAGTAAAACAAGACATCATGCATAGTTGGTCAGGGTAGATTTCCCTAGTTCATTACCAACCATATCATGGAAGATAAGTTTTACAAATTTGTGAAATCAAGATACTTGGTATTCTTAATGAAATGCAAGATTAACTTCTCCTGATTCTTCAAAGAACGTACTGCTTGGGAAAATTCTGCCAGACTTTGCTTTCCTGTTCTGCAAATACTGCAAAGAGATATATTTCTGCAAAGTTAGCCTCCATATAGAAGATTATTGGTTGTGATAAAATACTGATATCCCTGCTCCAACAGTCACTTTTTGTGAAAGGCTTGTAGAAGTTAATCTTTAGAGTATCTCAGTAAGATTGGCAAAGGGTAGCTATTTTTGTCTCTGTCATGCTGATAGAGAGAAGGCAAAACACAAATCTCACCTACACTTCCTTGTCAAACCAGTTGGGCACTGAGGACCTGAATCTGGGTCTTCATGTTTTTACTGGTTAAGTACTTAAAACAAAGTCAGGCCACTCTCCTATGCCAGACCTCAGCTACTGCAAAATCATTCAACCAACATGAACAAAAGTGTGTTGCAAGATTTCTGGAACATTGCATTTGCCTTGCAAGGTAGCAATCTCTGATGCATTATTTCTACCTTTTATTCTACATAGATTCTAAATCTATCTATCTTTTCAATTCTCTGAACTCAACGACTATATTCTTAATACTTTGAGAGCACCTTTCTATATGATAGTGCATACTTGCCTAGAACACTATAAAACAGCCTTGAAATATCCATCTTTTTGTGCAGAAGGCCTCCATAGAATTAAAAAATACCCAGAAGGCCAGCACAATATTGAAATCCAGTTTGGAATTGCTCTGTAGTTATATGTAGAAACAAAGTCTTGGATTATATGTATAAACTATGCCAAAATATCTCCAATGCAAAAATTCAGACACATAAATATTTTAATTTTGTTTTATTCACACTTAATCTGTTATTATAAAATATGAAATAATAGGGTCTGGGGATGTAGCTCAGTGGCATAAGTGCCTGCCTGGCAAGCACAAGGTCCTGAGTTCAATTCCCAGTACCAAAAAAAATCTTATTAAAACATGAAATAATAAAGCAGTAGTTGTGTTAGCCAACTTTCTGTTACTGTAGAAAAATACTTGTGATAATCCATCTATAAAGAAGAAAGGTTTATGGTTTTGGAGGTTTCGGCTCATGCTTGGTTGGCCCTGTTGCCTTCATCTCTGTGTGAGGTAGTACATTGTGATGAAGAGTGTGTGATGAAGCAAAGGTGTTTGTTCCATGGCAGGAATACGAAACAGAAAGAAGAGGAGGTCTCCTCCCTGGGGAAAGCCTGCCTCCAGTGGCCTGAAGACCTCATACTTGACCCTTTTTTTAAAGTCTGCCACCTTGCAAAAGTGCCAAGCTGGGGATCAAACTGGTACAGTACGAACCTTGAGAGCCATTTCAGATCTAAACTACAGCAATGGTTGACCAGATGTCTCATGTTTTCACCTCTGTTAAATTGATTTTATTATTGGAAAATTTGGTCAGTACTTTCTGGAGAGAATTCTGTTAATTTCTCATGCTCTTAAATATCCATTTCATGCAGGAAAAGAAAAGGTACCAACTCTATTGAAAGCAAACTACTTCTAGATTGTAAATATAAGGTTATATGGAAAAATATATAGAGAGCTTACCTATCTCATTTCATATTTAAACTAAAATGAAACATCTGTTTGCTAATTTTTTTAATTTTAAACTTACAGTTAACTATAAGTAGAAGGACCAAGAAGTAATGTTATGAAAATTAGAATGTCATAGTGCTGATCAGTTAACCCAGTGAAAAATTTAAAAACCCAAAATAAAAATTATGTTTTCTTTCATAACAAATTTTAATTAAAATTAATATGTTTAGAGATCAACTTCTAGCACATTGATCTGATTATATCCTGGTTTTAAGATCAAGAAATAAAGGCATTTAAATATTGTCTTGTGCCCAAGAAACCTCTGAACTATAAAGTACAAATATTCTTCACCTCATTGGTCAAAAGTCCTTTATTTTTTTCTGTGAGTCATACTGACATAATCCTTTTATTTTAATAAATGTTTACAGAATCAACTTGTTTTCAGGAAAAAAACCCTCCAAAATAATTAAAATTAAAACTTTGTCTGTTATCTATGCTTAGCCTCAATATTTGTTAGTAAACCAATTAATTCTCCCCAACTAACCACCAGTGTTACTAACTGGTTTCCCTTACCTGTTTCAATTCAAAGCCGATGTGTTCAAATAACGGTTCATTATCACCAACAATCTCTGTAAAATTAACACCTCCAAATGTCATGGATTGTTTAATAGCATTGCAAACCACTCGGTTACCTAAGCTGGAGGTCTGGGAGCTATTCTTTTCTCTTTTCCCTCATCCCTAAATCAAATCTTACTGCTCTATCACTTTCTAATTCACTTCCACTCCACTGTCTCTTCCTTTCACTGCCATCCTGTTAGATGATTCTATCATCTTTACCCAAAAAGTTATGATAGGGCCCTAACTAGTCCTTTTCCTGCCATGATCACACATATCTTACCACCCTCTCTGCTAAAACCTTAATTTGATCATATTACCCTTCCATTAAAGTGCTTTCATAGTGTGCTACAATCTAGCAGAGTATTTTAAAGAGTGCTCTTCTTTAGAATAATTTCCTTGTTAAAAATGCAGAGTCCTCGCCCTCACAGAAACTTCACAGAGTCGTACTCTGAGGTCATATTCTGACTCATTTTTATACTTTATACATGAAATCAATGCTCCTCTTCTAATGAACACTGGGCCACCCACCATCTCACTCCCTGACTAGTCCTTCCTTATCCCTCAACATCCATTGAACGTGACTCCAGGGAATCTTTGCTGAGGCCCAGGACTGTGTAAACACCTCCTTCATGTTCGCCAAGTACCCTGAAAGTGGCCAGAACTCTGTCTCAGTTTCCTTACGTGGCTCTTGTGAGGGGAGTTCCCTTTGCTATGTCTTTTTTTCTTTTTTGTGGGAGAGTGGTGGTGAGGTACTGAGAATCAACTCACAACCTCACTTGCCAGGCAGGCGCTTGTACCACTGAGCTAAATTCCCGGCCCTCCCACTGCTATGTTTTGTTTTTGTTGTTGCTGTTGTTGTTGTTGTTGTTGTTTTAAATTCTGGTGCCTAGCACAGAGTCTGATTGTGGCTGACAAGGAATGTTCTCTTATTTTTGTGGGATACATTCAAAGACCCGTATGGATTCTTAAAACCAACGTCTGTGTGTACAGACAGTACCAAAATCTATGTGTACTATGTGTTTTTTTCTATGCATACATACCCATGATACAATTTAATTTATCAATTAGGCACAGTAAGAGATTGATAGCAATAAGTAATATTAAAATAGAATAATTGTATCAAACTATAATAAAATTTATGTTAACATTCTCTCCCTCTTTCTCTCTCTCCCCCCCCCTTCTGGTTTATTGTACTTATTCATCTCCTTACAAGGATATGATATGATATGATTGATATGATATGATATGATAACCATGCTTAGTGATGAGATGAAGTAATGTGAATTACAAGGTATCCGTGACATAGCATTTGGCTATTACATGAGGGTTACTTGAACACAAACACTGTGACACTGACAATCTGGTAACTGTTTAAACTCTTAGTGACTACCAAATCCATACTGGACAAAAGGATACTGAACAGAGAAAGAAAGAACAACATGGCGCAAGATTTCATTCAAGACTTACAAATTGTTTATTTCTGGAAATTTCCATTTAATATTTTCAGACCATAGTAGACTATGTAATTGAAAGTGATGAGGGCAAAACTGCAGATAAGGGAAGATTATTGAACACATTGAATGAAGTAATAAGCCATGAAAGTAATTCACTTTTAATTAGCCTTAATTAATCTTCTTGGTTAGATTTAAATTTCTGAAGATTTCCATAAACCAGTATAAATTAAGTACTTTGTCCAGGATCTTTGAAGATGAAATTAAACTGTTATGAAAATGTACCACTTCTTTTAAAAAATCAATTATTCCTAAGTAATCTATTTGAACTGCTATCTGATTTTTTAAAGGCAGGTGTGAGGAAGAAAAAAAAAAGTATGCACCAACAGGCAGAAAATTGAATCTCAGGCCTATTTCTGCACTAACTAGTATGTGGCATGGGGAAAAAACTGATTCTTTAGGGGTTTCAGTTTCACATCTATAAAATGACTAATAGAACCTTGGTTTTCTCTCTAGTGTTATAATGTTATTGCTGAAAACTGGAATTTATTACATTATCATTTTAAGAGAGTATTTAGTGTAATAAAAAGATAATGCCAATAAGTGACGTCTGTAGTTCATCAAATCCACAAAAATATAACATGTACCTAATTATATTTTGTGGGGATTATTGATCCTATTTTACCATAACATTAGACCAATATTAGATTTTCTCCACTTTTTTCTAGTTTAGTTGTACTGTTTTGTTTTGTGGTTTTTCTTTTATCAGTTAATTGCATGGTTTGTTGTGTGAAATGATAATCATCTGTTATTCATTCTATGAATTAGATTATTATAAAGGAAATCAATAGGATGGAATTGTTTGAGAAGATAATCTTCAGATTTTCTTTCTGCTTTTCAAAGGCATAGGGGAAATTTGAGGTATTAATCCACATCATAGCACTCCCTACCTGTGTGGTCTTGGACAACTTTCTTAACCTGAGCATCTCAAATTAAAAAATTGAAGTATACCATTAATAATCTCAAAGCTTTAAATGAAACTCGGACACTTACAATAAGTACACAGATATTTTCCAAATTTTAATACTGAATTGTATGTTTAAGTAACATCTTTATACTGTTAGAGGTGAACATTATTAAATTAATAAAGATTCCCTCATGAAGAATGAAACCACCACTTCTTATTGTTTAAATTTTTCCATTATGCTCATCTATGGAAATTATACCTCAAACTAATTAATCAAATAAACTAGTTACAGGAGAAGTATTTATGTTTCCTTTAGTCTTTTTGATTTCCTGGCACCCAAAAAATACATGCAGGGGAAGTATTTCTATTTCCTTTCACCTATTTGGTTTCCTGACTCCCAAGGGAAAATATATTGTCACAGACAGGTCTATCAGATGCAGGCCCTTTGCCATATCCATTTAGAGAATGCTGAAGGAGGAAATTGAGGACAAATAAAAATGGCACACTACAACTAAAGAACCATAAATCACTGAAATTGGCTGAATGAAAATTTTAAATAAGGTGTCTTCATTAGACAAATGTAGAGACCAGAAACTAAAACTCTGACTAGTTCAAGGAGCACCCTTTTATAGAAGCTAGCAAATTTAATATCTTGGGACAGTGAGCACTTTTGGTTCATAATGATTTACTATAGAATAGAAACATCTGGTCAAATTGTAGAAATATTTATGAATTTATGCATGCATTCTTTAAGTAACCTTGATTATAAGGATGAATCACAATTGAACCTAAAATCCCAGACCTTAGGTGTGAAAATAATCATAATGTATATGAATAATAATATAATCAGAAGTAACATAATATGTACTTTTTTATTCCTCATATGGCATATAAGTGAGGGATTAGAACACTGCCTTTGGAGGAGATGCTCAAATTATTGACTTTATTCCCAGCTGACCCCAGGGACCCTAAACAACTCCTTTAATCCATTCCACAGCCTTGTCCCATGTCCTGTTAGATGCCTCCCTAGGAATAGAAAAGACTGCTTTGTTATTTCTTCCCTCTCCCTTCCTACTCCTTAACACACACAACTAAAATAGACACCAAGACATAGAACCAAAAGAAATGGCTTCCTTCATGGAGACCATTCACACCTCACCATGAAATGTAGTTCTTTATACTGATCTCTGTGGCCCCAAAGTCCAACCGTGTAGCTCTGGATCACAAAGAAAACCCCAGGAAACTGAACCAAACCAAACGGAATCTGCAACAACCTCAGAGAGCTATCCAGGAGGCAGGGGGAGCCCTTTGAGAAGCATAGCAACTGAATTTCACCAGACAAGACAGGCAGGCCTGGATAACAGGCTTCCCCGGAGCTATCTAATTATCATACCTTGAGCTTTTTGTGCATCTGTGTGCATCTTTTAAGAGCAGCAGTCATTCTCATCTTACAGTGAACAAGGTGCCTAACCAGCAAAATTGTTTCTTTTTCCCTAAAAAGGCAGCTTGGGAAATGACAGAACAGTTACACAAATTGACAGGCTATTGTCTTTAACCTGAGCATCTCAAAAAATGATGTTTTGACTTATAGCATAGTTTATATTCACGATAACATTGTCAAATCAGAAGGATGGGCAGTATAACCAATTAAGACACATACTGTTAGTTACTTCTCATTCTTAGTAATTGTCAGTTACTACTGGTTAGTAGTAAAGCAAGACTTACCTTCCAATACTACGTTCAGTGTTATTTGCTTGCAAACATTTTTATGTGAGCTGCATGCTAGCCAAACTGGTTACAGCCTATTCAATGTATAAGGTTACCACAGACTTACCAAATGAAGAGAAAATTGCAGGTGTAAAACTAATCGTGACACAATAAATATGAATAATAGCAGAATCTGAAGTAACACAATATGTACTTTTTTATTCATAAAAGGACTATGGCATATGAGGAGGGGTCACAACACTACCTTTGGAGTGAAAGAACGTGACAGTGTAATATGTATGTTTCATAGACCACCTGACACACCAAACAACCGTAATAAACATAAATCACTGAAATCCAATTTATTTTCTGGCCACACTCCCGGGAAAGCTTATCTGATTTCCAAACTGTGGGTGCTAAAATAAAACCTGAGAAGCACAGATCGAACTAAGATCTGTTTGGCATATTTGGTATCAACTTACCCTGAATCCTCATTCTTTACCTTAGTTTTTTTTTTTTTTTTCCTACTAGATTTTGATACCTTTCTCTGAACTGGAACCTTTTCTGAGAGTTGATATCCAAGTCACACTTTTAGGGTTAGATATTCATTCATTCATTCAAAGATATCTTGGGCTCCTTCTTTTTACAGAAATAAATCTTTATGATGGGGAATTTAAAATTTAGCTGAGAAGATATCGGCAAACTTCTATGCAAAGATCATATTTAAACAAAATAAGGAAACAATTTTTACAGGCAATGACTTATAAAAGTAAAGCACTCAGTTTGAGAATAAATTAGTAGATATTTTTTAAATAAACTGAAAAATAGTCCCAAGGCAAGTAGAATGCTTTTCGTATTTTTTCTCTATTGGAAATAGCAACTTTTTGCATAGTCCAATCTGACTACAGCCTTAAAATATATTTTAAGGATACATGAAGAGAGAGAAACTTGCAAAATTATTCTTTTTTTCAGTGTTATTTTATAGCCTAGCTGTTACATTAGGAAAACATCTCTTTCCCCAAAACAACATAGAGAAAATCATAAAAAAACAATTCTGTCTGGAGATGGGTAAACATTTAAGGTTGGTAAATAGCCATTTCAGACTACTCATAAGTCAAAAATACAGTGGCACAATGATTCTCACAGTTTCCTTCATGCGCCTCCCAAATCAGACCCAGATCTATAAGCAGACCTTCTCCCTTTTATCATAACAAAGCAATTTACCTATTAGGGAAAGCACCAAGAAGATGTTAACATCGTGTAAAATTTTGCTGTGAAAGTATAACTTCATATACAAATACAACAGATAATGAACACTACTCTCTCTTTTTACACAAAGATTAGTAATAAAATTTTAAGTTAAATATTGACTTTATGAATCAATAATTCTCGGTTACATAGAATTCCTGTGGAATTAAGAATGTTTATTTTTTTCAAGCAAATGAAAAGAGCAGAAGTGGGAATGAAGTAAATTAATAAATAGCAACACAAGAATAAGACTTTAACACTTAGCATAGTGTTTACATGGGAAAGGTGACAGAGTCCACCTCTGAGTCCTTGGAAACTACAAGGCCAGGTCTCTGCTGAGGACATCGTGGGCTCTGACCTAACTCTGCCTTCCCTGGTGGAACACTACTTCTGTGAGACAGAAACCAGAAGCAATTAGTTGTGCTTTGCTGGATGATAACTCATCCAGGAACATCCAAGAATGATTTAAATAACCAAATTAGAGGTCACTTGGGGATAGGATATCTGCGTTAGGACTTTGTGAATCTTTCCTGTTTTAAAATAGAAATTCCTTACAGATGGGAGTAGGCTCTTAAATATTCACAAGTAGAAAGAGATGAATGTAGATATATAAAAATATTTATAGCCCTAAGCTGACACCTACTTAGTAGGAAGCAGCTTTAAACATTAGAGGTAGAAGGAAATATTTATATAAATCTTTAAATGTTATGATGTAGCCATCGATCAAAGTCATTCTTTTCCATGGTATGATCCGGCCATATTTTCCAGGGAACAGAAGTGACATACTAAAATAAAATTGAGGACATAGAATTAAGGACAAAAAGACGAGATATGGTATGATGGTGGTGGTGGTTGTGATGACACAGTGCTTACTTTTTACAGAAAATAATTTTTTGTCCTCAAGTGAGTCACCTATTTTTTGTGGCCTAGGTCACTATCAACCATTAGTTTTCTATCTCTATAAATTTAAGCTCAAATACCCTATTATAGTATATCTTTATATAATTTCATATGTCAATTATTTATTCTACTCTTATCCTTTTCTTTTTTATATCCTGAGTACCTACTTTATATCAAAAGTCTAGAAGATCAGTTTCACACTCTTTCATTCTTGCCTCTTCATCTTCTGGCATGGGTCGTCTTCACAGCCTTCCTTCCTTCCTTCCTGCTACTGAGGAGATTATTTGCAGAATGGGTCAGGAGCCAGCTAGCTCTGGAATTCCAGTTCATGAATAGTCACTGCTGTGCTTAGTATGCTTATTTTGCAAATATAGAGAAACTCATGTGGACTCCTACAACTAAGCCTCAGAGATGCTGCTGGCTTGGGTTTTTATTAATAAAAGATGTTAATCATTTTAAAGAATAACTCATCATTGGGACAATTATGAATACCTCAGCCATGAATGGAGTCTTTGGGAAGAAACTTGCTTCCTTCTGTTCTGAGAGCATGATGACAGAATTTGAAACACACACACACTTATTTTGAAGAAAACAAATTTTCTCATAATTAAAGTCTAGTAGCTAATAGAGGTGAGATCTAAATCCAGAAAATCTGGGCTCAGAGTCCTCTCACTTGTGTGTGCTATTATTAAACAAGCATGTTTTAAACATAGCATTGAAAAGTAGCAGAAAAGGATATAAAGATGAATAACGTATGGTCACTGTCCCCAGAAGGGTTATAGAGCCAATTCATCTTTCAGCAAAATGTTCTCTAGAGTTCTGCTGAGGAGGAAAACACAGCCCTTTTTACCCAGAATCTCAGTACTACACCTGTTTCTTTCTTGCACCACCCTTACAAGTGTGTTCTTGCTATTTGTGTTTGCCTCTCGGGTCTTCTTGAAAAGAATATACCACATTCGTGTTTATATTCTGTGGTGCTGCCGAATAAAACTGTTTTAAAATAGTGGCAATAAAGCACTAGTGTTTACATGAAGCAAGCATCAGATGGCAAGTGCAGAAGCACAGATGAAGTAAAAGCCTTTGGTGAAAGAACTGCAATTGCAAGATCAGAATCTCTGTAATTCCAATTCAGGATTCAGGATTTATTTATTTGTGGGTGCATGTATGTTTTTTCTGTCAGAAGAAAATGAACTTAATAGAAAAAAGCTCAGCTTACTTGTTTTCAGTAAGTGCATATAAAATAGAGCACACTTTTATGATGCATTTTAAAAACTACCTTTACATCAACTCAAGAGTTTACTTTCTGGGCTGGGGATTTAGCTCAGTGGCATAAGTGCCTGCCTGGCAAGCGCAAGGTCATGAGTTCAATCCCCAGTACCACAAAAAAAAAAAAAAAAAAAAAAAAGTTTAGTTTCTGCTAAGCCAGACTAGTTCTTGTGGTTTATTTTCCTTTTTTAAAACAAGTTCTCAGGTTTGATATTAGGTATGCTGTGTAGAAAGTATTACCTCTGGCCTTGTTTATAAAGTTTTAGTTAAAGCAATAGCTTTACTTCTTCTAATTTGGAAACTTTTGTATGTATCTTTTACCTTTTCTTGGAACTGAAGTCATATGCATTGTACATGATCCCTAGCTGAAGCACAGAATTCAGAAGGATGGTTCCTTCCTCAGCCACAGAGCTGCCAACATGTCCCAGAAAACACACATCATGGATTCTGATTCAACCCTCCAGACTCTTCAAGGGCATGGACTTGGCAAGGGTGTCCGGTCACTTCCCAGTCTGTGGTGCCAAGGCTTCTGTGCACCATCGGTGCAAACTGATAGATCTGGCGTTTGCGATGGCCGATGACAAGCAGACATGCTAAAGAAGTTCAACAAAATTTAAAAGGCAATTACAAGTTAAAATTTGTTTGTTTTTCTAATCATGGAACTCTGACATGCTCTCCATAGAAAATCTGGATGATAATGAAAAGAAGAAAAAAGATAAAAATATATGCACAGTATAATCATTAATATTTTCCTCTAGTTGTTTCTCCTAGGATAATTCTATGTGGTACAGGTGAATACTCTTAGTGAATCATGAAATACCAATTGTATTTTATTTCTGTGTATGAGTAAAAATCATAATAACTAAATTTTATTGATGCTGCCTATATGGCAGGTATTCTACTAAGCAATATATATATTTCACTTTAATATATGTATTCCATTATAATATTTAATATATATTCCCTTATAATATATAACAGGGAGAGAGAACATAAATCCTTTCTGGAAATAGCATCAATTCTAAAAGAATACTTTGTAGTTCCAAGATGTAGTCAAGGACCTCAGGTTGACTCAAGATTAAAGGAACCTTTAGTCATAAGTATTGTAAACCCAAATAGCAAGTTCAGTCATCCAAATATTGTAATCCTCTTTCTAGTTTTCCTCACAATCCAAAAAGTTATATTTGTAATCCCATTTGAGTTGTCATTGGAATTCCAGCAAGTTAATCCCAATCGACCACCACCAATGCAACCCACGGCGAGAGTAAAAACACCAAGACATATTCCAAGTTAAGGGCAGCCAAGGGTCCCAAGTCCAATCCCTGTGAGAACATACGGACCAAGGTCTTGATTCTAGGCCTCTCCCAGAATTTATTATCTTATAAAGAAGCGGGGTGGCTCAAGGATGAGTGACAGTGAGGATGGCTGGAATCATGTGAGTAACTTGAGCTGGCTGGCCAGGTGCAAGATTGGCATCTCTGTAAATTGCAGAGATAAAGATAAGCAGAAGGATCAATTTGCATAATCCAATTTAAGTAGAAATGGAATTGTTCTGGGGGGCTATCCCTTCCATTCTGATATGCAAAATCTTGTGCCCTGGGGACTCATAGCCTCTTATCTTAAGGCTCTCCAGAACAATTTGCTGTGGGTGCTCATATCCTGTACTTATCTGTATTGTATGGAGAACACTGCAAGGAGACAGGACTGTCTGCTGGCTATAGAAATTGCATGTTAGCACCTCAGCTAGCCTTATTTACAATGCTTAGGACCAATTGAAGAGAGAAGGAAATACCCTAGCCAGCTTTTTTCATATCAGTGTAAAGAAATGATTCTCCAAGTGTTTCCAAAGATGGCGGACCAGTAGGTAGCAAGATATGCCTCTCTGAGAGAGACAGCTCAAATGCCAGAATAGAACACCTTGGAGAGACGCAAACAGAGGGAGATGGACTCTCTCAACCCAGGAAGAAAACTGCTCGAATATGAGGTCCTGGGGCTACCATTAGAGAAACTAAGATCGGCAAGTACGGCACCGAGCCGCCTGAATTCCTGCCAGAGACTGACCTGACCCACCAAACTACACCACTGTGACTGGCTTGAGCAGCCCCGAGTGTGAAGCTGAACAGCCCTGCCTGTGGCCCACTCAGAGGCACCGTGAATTCACTGCAGCCATGCTGAGGTCAGAGGTGGGGGAGCCCAGCAGTTCTCAGGGACCAGCATCAACACGCAGTGAGTGATGGAAATGGGACCCTCCCACAGGAAAGGGGCAACTGACTGGATGACATGTTGGATTTGGGGAGGAAAGCCCTAACTCCATAAGGAAGTGGCTTCAGTTGGTTACTCCCCTCGCTGAGCAGATTGGTGGGATCTGCTTGGACTGGGCCGTGCCCCTGGCTGGGACCCAGTGGGTTGCAGCAAACTAATTCCCTGAGCATGGCTCACACTGACGCAGTGAAGGCCCGCAAAGATTGACTGCCCTGGAGGGGAGAAGCCAGCACACATTGCCCTTGCTTGAATTTTAATCTCTGATAGCCGACTGAATAGGGCAGAAGCTCCTAGCCTGTGCACTCTAGAGAAACTTTAACCAACAAGAAAAGGGGCTGGGAATTGCACTATACACTTGTATGGAAGGAACCAAAAACATGATGAGAGAGAGAAATAAGAAAAAAACTCCAGCCCCCAACCCTGGGAGTATTGATCTAGGAGAGGTAAATACAAAAGAGATTGAGGGCAGCAAACATGCAACATCAAACACAGCATCAGCGGACATAAAGAGATATCTTCGGGACCTCGTAAATGAGATCAAAACAGAAATATTAATCCAAATTAAACAAGAGATAAGTAGATTAATAAAAGAAAGGCTGGGCATCTCTCAAGAAGACACAGACAAAAGAATGGAGGAACACAAAAAGAGAGAAATGTTCACTTAAGAATATAAAGCAAACCTAGAATTCATGAAGCAGATTCAAAGAGATTACCAGGAAACTAAAGACTCCATAGAAAGTTGGCAAAACTGCTTGAAAGAAACCAAAGATAGACTATCAAAAATTGAACACAGGCTTGCAATGTGTGATCATGAAAGGGAAGATTCTTAAAAATAAAAAGGGAGCAGGCAGTAATAATTGGAAGGCTAGAGGATGACAAGAAAATCTATAACTTAAGAATAAAGCATGTGAATGAAGAAGCAGGAGTCAAAACAGAGGAATTGCAAAGGCTATTCACAGAAATTATTAAGGAAAACTTCCCAAACATAGAAAAAGGAAATGATATGGAGATGTATGAAGCATACAGAACTCCAGCCACCTACAACCCAAACAGAGCTACACCTAGACACATAATAATCAAGATCCCAGAAATTCAATATAAGAACAGAATATTAAAAGCCATAAGAGAAAAGAAACAGAACACCTATAAAGGAAAACCCATCAAAATCATGGCAGACTTCTCAACACAGACCATCAAGTCAAGAAGAGCTTGGAGTGAAGTAATCCAAGCCCTGAAAGAGAACAACCTCCAGCCCAGATTGATGTATCCTGCAAAACTCTCTCTAGAAATTAATGGAGAAGCAAGATGCTTCCATGACAAAGAGGAACTTGGAGAATTTGTGACCACCAATCCAACCCTACAAAAAATACTGAAGGACATTTTAGAGAGAGAGAAAAAGAATATGAGCATTTCAGGAACAGTGGCAGAGAGGCCTCAGTGAATGGGGCAGACAGTGGAGTGGAACAGAAAAATAAACAACCAATGGCAGAAAAACAGAATAGCAGAAATAAGGCAGAGAACATTGGCTGTAATCTCTAGTATAGAGGGCCTTGAAATATTAACAGAGAGAAACACAGGCAGAGTAGATCAGGAGATAGGGTCCATTGAGAGGCTCTATATAGGGAGGCAGTGAGACCCAAAATAAGCAGTGCACCCTATGGGAGTGAAAGGGGAGGAATTATCTAAAAAAGGAAGACAGAGGATATTGTTAATGGGGTAACAAGATTTTAAATCTCCATTATTCTCATCACTCTGTTTAGATGGATTACATGCTATTTCAGTTTGTCTACTTACACTAGACTTGAGGACACGGTCAGCTATCCCAAAAATAAGAGGACATATTATGGTAATCATCCTTAATTTCCTATCAACTTAATCTGAAGCCTTGTGTAACTTATACTGTCCTATTATGACTGATCTTATTTGAATCTGGTTTGTTAGATTGTTGTTTTGTATTGACTGATTTTATTTAAATCTGTTATGATTGATAGCATCATGTCTAAGAGTATAGGCAACTACACTGAAGATGACAAGATTCAGTAAGATACCCAGTCTGATTATTACTTGCTTTTGAAATCTTATAATGTCTCAAATGCTTTGTTTTACTAATGTGGTTATACTCTGCTGAGACACTGTGCTAACCATTGTAAATCATCTTACATTGTGGTTTTATATGACTTTTTGGTCATGCTTTTCTAGGAATTGTTTCATTTTGTCTTGTTTTGTTTTGTTTTTCCCTCTAATACAGAAAGGATAGATATACACGTAGAAACTCATGCATGTGTAGAGCTTATAAACAGTTTACGAGAACCAACTATATAACGCATGTTGAAATGAACAACTACTTTGAAGAAAAAGAGACACTACAGTACCCAGTGCTGATTCCATAATATCATGATGTGAAATCTAGCAAAATTATCATTCATTGTTCAAAGTGATTTTAGCTTGTTTTGTTTTGTTTAAGTTCAACACACATGAAGTTATGGACAGCTGTTTTGAAGAGAATGAGAGACATTATGACAGCCATTCTTGGCTTGCCTATTGTCAGGTCTTGAAGACCTGAAATGCCTTCCTCATTCTGCTCATATCAATTCCATACTATGTTGTTTCATGTGAACTCCCTGTATGTGACAATATGGACAACTATTTGGAAGAAAACAAGAGTCAATACGATAGAGAGTGAATATCTCTGATTGTCTAGCTTTGAAATTTATGTCTCTTACATTGCTTTCTTATGACCTGCTTTGTTCTGTTTTGTTGTGTTTAATTTTACCCTTTTGATATAATTGCATGTATATCTGAGTGGGTAAGATGGATGACCATATTGCTGTTTTTGTCAGATCATGGAGCAGAACTGTTAACAGTCTCACTGTTTGAATATCTACTTTACATGTTTTAATTTTGTAAATTGAACAACTATTTCCAAGAAGTCAGTATGTAATTTGTCAAGTAATAATCTCTTACTTTTTCTTTTGTTGTTGTTGTTCTTTTCCTTTTTTCCTTGGAATTCTATATTGTTGGTACCCTTTATTCTGGTTTTTTTTCTCTTTAAATAAAATTAAAAAAAAAAAGGAATGAGTCTCCAAATAATCAAAGTCACAGTAGGTGTTTTGGATTCAAAGGGAGTCACTGGAGTTGTCTCCCACAATAAGTAATCCAAATTTATGGAAAGTGAATATTTATTAGAAATCTAAAGATTGATGTTGCTCTAAATAATTTTCTTGATGATAAAAGTAAGAATTTTAAATATACAAAACATTAAACTTGTGCATTGTTGTTACCTAAATATGCTGTTTGCTATCCTTTTGATTTACTAAAACCCAGTTCCAGTATAAGAAAAATACAAGGATTGAGCATTTTGAACATACTCATTAGTGCACACATAGCGACTTGTATATATTGCATTTAATGCTTTAACATTATTAAATATATCAAGGATAACGTATTTCCATGGCATTTTCTTTATTACGACCAATGTTTTGTTTTGTTTTTTTATTTGAGATAGGGTTTCACTATGAAGTTCAGGCTGGACTTGAACTCATAGAAATCCTTCTGCTTCGGCCTCCCAAGTGCTGGGATTACAGACGTGCACCACCACAACTAGCTCATTAAAACCAATCTTGTATAGTTTTGTGTTTGTATAAAATAATTCATTTTTGCTTAATTTTGTAAAAATAAACACTAATTTACTCAAGAGAACAAAACTGATCTTTGTTTCCTAAAATGAAAACAATTTTGGGAAAAGTACTGCTATGAAATCTATGGAAAGATTGAGAACCATTAGCAATTTCTTACTGAAGGTTGCTGAATACTTAAAAACACAATTATGAATAGAATTCTATTCTTTTTAGCTCCACAGAATAACCCTTGTTGGTTCAGTGTGATTCAGAGAAAGATTTTTAAAAGTTAACTGCATTGCAAAGATATACTAAAATAAAAGCATTAAAAAGAAACTACTGTGGGTTAGTCTAATTTTTATGTATGCTACACATTACATATATTATAACTTGTTACTCTCTGGTACAATATATATTCAATAAAGTGAACATCAATCATAAGCTTTTTATTTCCTCCTTTCTGTTAAATTCTTTTTTACCTTACATCTTTGCATTATTACTAAAGTAGGTTAAACATAATATTAAACATAATTCAGCCCTTTGGTTAGTATCTAAGGTATATCAGTATTTTATACAACAATCCTCCTGGTTGAATGCAATAATCATATAATTCTTCTAAATAATTTCTTGAGTTTAAACTGTACTAATTCCAAGATAACCAAGTTTGTAGTTGTTTTTTCCTCTTTTTTATTAAAGTATGTATTATAAGTTTATTGTATTAATAAAGAAGAGAAAGTTACAAAAATGCCCATCGAATTTTGTTTTGTGCTAGTGTCCAGGTCGCTCTAACCCAGGTTGAAAGATGCTAACAATAACATAGATAGGCCAAAACATCTGCTATCATACGATTCATAGTAGAATAAATTGAGAGTTTTGTTCTTCCTTGCTTGTCTCAGAATAATGTTTAAAAGTCTAATTACAGATTGTATCATTGCTCTGAGAAGGATATTTACCAATCCTGGGTCATATAGGATTACAATGATAAAGTCATTTAGGGATTAAGTTATTTTAGGGTCCATGATTCCCTTGTCTAGACGAATTACCATGACATAAGTGAGGGAAATAAAATTAAGAGGCAAGATTGTTTTCTTTCTATTAGGATACCAGCTGCCAAGTGAGATATTGAGTTTTATGATTTCTTCTCAAGCAGCCAGTGGTAAGAATCTGTGCTCATCACCATTCTTACCTTTCAAAGGTCACAGCTTGTTTGCTGTCTGCCTTTGAGAAACTCTTCCTTTTTCAGTTTTCTAGCATTTAAGAAGTAGTTCTTTAAATATGATCTGTTATCATTATTTTTGAAAAAAATTAAAGGAGGTTTGGGAGAGGAAGACGAAGAAGGGAGAGGCTGGGGCTGGTGGTTCTATCTACACTGTACTTCCTGGGAGCTTAAGCCAGAAAGAAGGCAAGTTTGAGAAGAGCCTAGTTACATAGCGAGACCTTGTCTCCAAGGAAAAATAAAATAAAACAAAATTTTAAATTTTAAAAAGGGAGTGAGAAATAGCCCACTTCTGGTTGAACCTAGTAGTCATGACGGTAGAAAACTGCATTAGTAAACTACATTTCATTTGCATTTAAAATCAAATAGTCTAAAAATAATAATAAAATATTATGTTTCCTTTAAATTAAGCAAATTATCACAAAGGCCTTTAAAACAGTACTTTCTATAATATTTATGCAATCATCCCAAAGGCTTATTAAATGGTGTTTTGTATAATATTCTGTAAATGCAAAAGAGGAGGAGGAAGGAAACAGCCACATTATCAAAATGCCTGGCAATTTCTGAGTGATCAAGTATCTTAGTAACCATAAGTCACATGCATTTCCCCAGTTGTGTTTTCAGGAGCAGGCAGCGCCTGGTTTCTTACAATACAGCTTACACTGCCCTTTTTGGTAATTAGTGTAATTTGACACATTTTAACATAATGATGCCACCTGCTCTGAATAGCTAAATCACCGTTAATACTTAGAAGCCTTTCTTTTGGCAACAAAAAGATATGAAGGAACTTAATCCAACTTTGCTTTTGAAGTTGCATTTCCCAGAGAGTTTTTAGAATCATCACTTTGGATTTGAATAATACACTGTATTGACAACTAACCTTGTTTTTAGAAGGAGATCAAGAGAAGTTTTCGAGTTGTGATGGTTTCATGTAATTCATCGGTGATGGAAACGAAGGGGAGGTGGTGTGGACGCTTGCCTTGGTTTATTTTGCTGCGCTCTGCATGATGTGCTGTCACATTTATAAATCATTAAAGTTGCGCACCTTGCTGAAGGCCATGGAAGCTACTACACGTACAGGGCAAAGCAGGATTTCTCAACTATAGCATTATTAATATCTTGGGACAGATAATTGGGGAGGGGAGGGGACTGTGCACTGTAGGGTGCTTAGCAGCACCCTGGGATCCATCCACTGGACGCTACTAGCATCCTCCCAGTTATGGCCATCACAAATGTATCTGTGACCGGAAAGTGGAAGGGAGATTAGTAGAGAAGAGGAAAGGAATCAGGAAGAGTAGGGAAGAAAAGAGAAAGGAGGTTAATAGGAAGGGGTAAAAATAATCAAAGTACGTTACATACACATTCAAATATACCAAGATGAAATTCATTATATAGCGAGTGTGGCATAATAAAGTAATTTTTATAAATGTCTCTAAACATTGCCAAATGTCTCTGGGGTTAAAAATTATTCCCTGGAGTAGATAAGTAGTTGTTAAGCACCTACTGTAATCAAGGTATATAAAAGTAAATTTTAAAAAAACTCCTTGCTCTTATAAAAATTAAATTTTAGTGAAAGAGATAGAAAATAACTTTAAGTTGTAGAATGCAATGATGGTTGTTTAAAAGAACTATAAAGCCAGGTAAGAGCATAAAGAATACTGCAGTTGATTTTGGGAAGGAAGTTTTTAGCAAAGAATTAAAATGAGACATGAACATGTCGAATGTCAGGATGAGACAGTAAATCTCAGGACCCTGAGGTGGGACAGTTTGGAGTGTCTGAGAATAGCTAGCATTGCTCCAGCTGAGAGGGTAAGATGAGAAAAGGAAAGGAGAGGTCAAAGAGGGAGACAAGGGCCAGATCCACAGAAACTTCTAGATCAACTTTACCCAAAAGGCTTCCCTGCCATGATTAAAAATGGCCCCAGTCACGTGTGGCTATTGAGAACAGTAAATAAGACTCTAGTGCTTGAGAAACCAAGCTGGCAAAGTTTTTATTTCTAATTTACATAGATGAATTATACATATCTGTGGAATATAGGATGACATTTCAACATATGCATATAAAATATAATGATCAGGTTAATTCACATATCATTAGTCATTTCTTTGTGCTGGTAGCATCTGAAATGAGAAATAACATTTTATTTTATTTTTAAATGATTGAAATGTATATAGATACATGTGATGAGCTATTATATTAAATCATGCTGGTTTTGATCGTAAAGACTTTGAACTTTAATCTAAATACAATAGAAAAGTGACATAAAGTTTTAGACAGAGGAGAGACAAGACCTTCTTAGCTTTGCCAAGACAGTATGAATTATAAAATCCAGTATGTTTTTCCTTATTTTAGACAATCACATCTAAATCCAGTGAGAACCTTAACCAAGTTACTCATACTTGGTTCCTACCTGTTACTTCCCTGGCCCTTTAAACTGCCTTTCTTGTTTTTATTTTTTTCTTGTTTAATTATTTACATTTATGAAAGTGTTTCATATTCTTTCTGAAAGAACACTGAAGTGTAATTTTGTAAGTGTAAGAGGTAGGCATAATCTCCATTAATTAAAGGTTAGAAGAAAAGACTTAAGATGGTGTGCCTTACAAAGACATGAGATGTAGTAAGATAGCATCAGACACTGCAAAATATAAGAAAAGTGAGAAATGTGGTCCTGAAACAACCATTTCCTCTAACACAGTGTAGTGTATTCATAAATAAATGCAGATCATCTCTTTTCTCATGGCCAAGAGTATCAAAATGAAGTGAGCATAATATATAAAGATTAAACTCTAGTGAATGAGAAAGATAAATTATTTTTAAACTGCCCTGTAACCCAATGGAAATAGCAGTGCTGAATAAAATTATCACTTATCCATCAACACTTTGTTTATACACAACAAAATGAGATTAAACTTCAGCAATTGGGGCTGGGGTTTTAGCTCAGCGGCATAAGCGCCTGCCTTGCAAGCAGGCAGTCGTGAGTTTGATCCCTGGTACCGATAAAAAAAAAAAAAAAAAAAAAAAACCTTCAGCAATTATTTGATTAATCTAAGGCATGCAAGAAAATTAATCAAAACATTTCATTGTAAAAATCAATTGTGTGCGTGTAATGAAAAAACAAGACAGTGGTAACAAAACTGACTGGTTGGTGAGTGAGATTTAAGGATTTGCTTCCACTTTTAGTACTCACCTTCCCAGTTGTCCCTATTCATCTTCCAATAAGTGTGACACTTATTTAAAAGAAACAGATTATGCCTCTTTTACACAGATTTAGGGCATGCTTTTGACCTTGTACAATGTTTCTTCACCACTGAAGAAATTGGGCTTAAATTATATACTGTTATTAAAAAATTAATAAATCAAGAAAGAGTGAAGGAAATGTAAGACCTTGGTATGAATGGAAGTGAGGCTACCAAAGCAATTAATTAAAAATGTCATACCCAGCCATCATGGGAAGGATCAGCAATTAAAGCAAAGGTTTTGTTAATTACTCAAGGTTGAAGCACAGAGCAACCTAAGAGCAGTGAATCCATTAGAGTATTATTGCAATGGCAAACTGGGTAATTTTTTGTGTCGTTGATTGAAGGAGTATTGAAAAGCTTTGAAACTGTAACAATAGCAGGAGGCTTTTAACAGATAAACATGCCAAGATGGATGCTCTTATGCCTAGATATTTCATGTCTAACAATGACATATTACGTTTGTGAAAAACCTCGATTTGGAATGGATGGGAAAAGAATTACCTGTGTTAGGAATAAATTAAGGTTTGTCTGTGAATTTATACCCAGACATTTTCAGTTTTATATTTCTGTTTTAAGAAGTCATGATTTAATAAAAACTAATTTATTATAACTTCACCATTCTCTACACACTTTTCAATGTATCATTTCTCTTCCAATCCAAAAGATTACACATTACTCTATTTATCATAAGAAGAAAATGTTACTCTCTTAGATTCAAGCATTAATACAATAATGGAAAAAGAGGCCATAAGCTAAGTATGTTTAAAAATGTTTTTTAGAACCTTCTGGAAGAGTCTTGTAGAGTTAGTTTACTTTAGATACCACATTTACAAAAGAATATTAAGTAAATTTTATGTCAGGTTAATAAAAGATAACTAATTTTAAGTAATTTCAATCTATAACCTACATTTCTTTTATTCAGATTCTTATACAATGATTTGTATCAAACAGACAGGGAGGTGTCTAGGTGTTTGGCTTTGTCTAAATCTCTGATGTCTAGATTTGATTGTGTTAATAGTGTTCCACCCTAGAGGTTCAACTTCAGGCATCTTGGGTGTAACCCATGAAATGTCACTTTTTTAAAAAATCCAACTAATTTTTGTATAAAAATATTTTGAAACTCTGCAAAACAAAACAAAACAGAAAAAAGAACAGGTTAAATAATTATCATGTTTCCATTTCATTTTACTTGGTATAGATGTGGATACTAGTTTATTTGGTACTGTTTCCATAGTTTCATTCATATCAATATGTCCATTTGTTTGACATTATTCCAATATTTTGTGAAACCCTGTAGCTTCACCAAAAAGTTTTATCTGTGGTTTAAGAACACATTCCATCTTATTTTCAAAGTTAATTAGCCATACAGTGAACATTCTTAACCAATAGCTCAATTTGGCTTACTTACCATGAAGGTATAAATTGAGAAAATATAATCAGTGGTATTTTAATGAATTTGTCTATCACTGCAGCAAGCAGTAGAGGTCTCTCAGTGCTAACTGTGAGGAGCATAGAAACCTGCTGGTAAGTATATGCAGGATTTAATTTTTCCAGCCAAATTTTTTAGTCAGTCTAAAATTTAAAAAAAATTAATTTATACGCTGCTCTTTCTTAACTCCTGCTGTTCAAATAATAATATTCTGAAATGGAAAAGATCATTCCAGATATCACTGTCTTCATAACTGCAATTGTCAGGTCTCTTGGGGAACAAGAATGTATGAGAGGTCTTGTGTGAATTGTCAGTGGAAACATTGATGGGATAAAAGCACTAGTTAGTGGTAGTCAGAAAAGCGTTTTCTCATGTGCCCCATTTCTACCTTTGAATCTTTACTGTGTAAATCATCTTCAGTCACTGGTCTAACAGAATTCTACTAGGTCTGAAAAACATTCAGTCACTTTTTAATATCAAGGGAAGTACTAACACAGGAGGTCAAAGTAGTTTTTAAGGAACATTAGGTAAGATGTAACTATTACTTAGTCTCTTTTTTGTTCCTGGAAAACATTTAGGTTAAATTCATGACATTTTAATGTGAAATATGTAAAACTTTTCCAAATTAAAAAACAATTGTATCATAATTGAACTTGAGCCAAAACTCTAGAGCTTTTTAATATGAACATTAAAATCTATTTTATTTTTATTGTCTTTTAAATAAGAACAACCTACAGATAGTGACTTCTAGTTATATTTGTGGCTCTTGATGTAAAAAATTAAAATATCAATAATATAAAATATAGTTAAACAATTACATTGTGGTTTTCTGCAGTCTGATATTAAAATATGTAGCAGTATTTCTTTCTCTTTCTCTCTCTCTCTCTCTCTCTCTCTCTCTCTCTCTCTCTCTCTCTCTCTCATATTCTTTAGTGTCCAGTCTAAGGCCACCTAAATTAGGTAGTCTTTTAAAAACCCTAACATACTCCTCATTCAGTAATATATGAAATAGTCATGGGGAACAATGCATATGTTTCTAGTAATAGTTAAACACCCAGATGTTATCTGTACCTCATATGATACAGTAAGAGTGAGCCAAGTTCCCTATACAGAGTAGGTTTTCTAAATCCACTTGTTTATAGAGCTGTTAAGACTTCTGATTTTATTTAGAAATGTCTCAGTAGGGTATTTGAAGCCATGCCCCAAATCCTCACCTCAATTACAACTTTTTTACAACTCTCTTAACAACCCAGAATGGACTTGATTTAAAGCATTCTTTACTGTTTGCAAGAGAGTTTTTGGTCTGATCTGTCACAGTTTCCTTGCCCGTTAAATGAGAATTTATTTAAAGATAATATTTAAAATTCTCTCCAGATTTAGAAAGCTATGAGAATATAAGATAATTTAGATTTGTATTGTTGTTGCTAGTGTTTCCTGATATTTAACTGTACTCATAAAATTTTTCTGAAAGATATTTATTATGTTTGCCATTATCTCAGTCTCCTCATGATCGACACTATTTATTAGGTAGCCTCACCGCAATTTTTGGGTAGCTGAATTTTTAGCAGCAGTTGAAAATGAATAAAATATATTTATTGATGGAAAAATTAAAGATAAGTACCCCCAAAGGGATTATATTGATTTCAAATAGTAGATTTGGAAAAATATTTGCAAAATAGCAGGGAGGGGGACTAAAAACATACTGTACAAAAAATTCTCACAAATTGCCAATAAATGCACCAATAACCCAACTTAAAACCAGGGATAAGATGTATGTGAGTTTATAGGAGAAATGAAGTTCCTGAGAGAAAAAAATGAATGTTCTAAAAGAGAAACTCCAGGTAATCAGCAAATATAAAACTGTTCAAATTAATAGAACAATGCAATGAAATATATTGCTTTTATTAGTCACCCTCCCTTTGCTGAGACAAAATACCTGACTCCTTCAACTTTAAGGACAGTTTTATTTTGGCTCAGGTTTGCAGTGGATTTAGTACATGTTTGGTCAACTTCAAGGCAGGAACTGCATGGTAAAGCAGCGTGGTGGATGAAAGCTGATCACTGCCTAACCAGGAAGCAGAGAAAGAAAGGAAGGGCCAGGAGGAGAATCCAGCCTTCCAAGTCACACCACAGTGACTCTTCCAACAAGGCTGCCCTCCAAATGTGAGACCTGGGGAGACATTTTATACCTAAACCATAGCATCACTTTATACTCATCAAACATAAATAAAAGGTTTTTTAAAGCAGTAACTCCTGTTGCTATCAAGGGTACAGAAAGTGAGTAATCATACATTACAGGTGGCTGGTAACACTGTAGAGCAATTGTGAAATGAAAAACTATTTACACCTCTCTAGTCAGCAACCCCACCCCTACTGTCTATTCCATGGAACTAAGATAACCGGAATTTCAGGACACATGCACAGAGATGCTAACTGCACTATTATTCAGAGTTTGGAAGCAAAGAAAGCCAAGGGGATGCCTATTTTTTAAAAACTGGTTTGAAAAGTCATGATATGGCTAGACTTAGAATAGCCTACAGGCATTGAAAATAGTGCTATAAAGGTTGACTTGGGTGACTGTTCATGAGGTATAGCTGGGAAGAAAAAAGAAAGAAGTATAATGTCATACTAGTTGTAAAATAATGACAACTCTAAATAATTTTTGTACATACATGATTAAATATGTTTACATACATACATGTAGGTATGTATGAGTATGGCTATGGACAAAATAAAAACTACCTATCGTTAATTGTGCCTGAATGGATACTGTGTCTGATGACAGGAATTTTTTGGAAAGCAAGAGGAGAAACAAGCAACAACAACAAAGACTAGTCTCTAAAAATAGCACAGCTCTACAGGCGGGACTTGACGACAAGATGTCTCACAGGAAGTTCTCTGCTCCCAGACGTGGGTCCTTGGGCTTTTTGCCTCAGAAGTGCAGCAGCAGGCATCAAGGGGAGGTGAAGAGCTTCCCCAAGGATGACCCTTCCAAGCCCATCCACCTCACAGCCTTTCTGGGCTACAAGGCTGGCATGATTCACACCATTCGTGAAGTGGATAGGCCAGGATCCAAGGTGAACAAGAAGGAAGTTGTGGAGGCCATGACCACTGTGGAGATGCCACCTATGGTGGTAGTAGGCATTGTGGGCTATGTGGAAACACCTCGAGGCCTCTGGAGCTTCAAGACTGTCTTTGCAGAGCATATTAGCGATGAGTGCAAAAGGCACTTCTATAAGAACTGGCATAAATCTAAGAAGAAGGCCTTCACCAAGTACTGCAAGAAATAGCAGGATGACATGGGCAAGAAGCAGCTGGACAAGGACTTCAGCAGCATGAAGAAGTGCTGCCAGGTCATCCGCATTATCTCCCACACCCAGATGCACCTGCTTCTGCTCTGGCAGAAGGCCCACCTCATGGAGATCCAGGTGAATGGGGCACCGTGGCTGAGAAGCTGGACTGGGCCTGAGAGAGGCTGGAGCAGCAGATACCCGTGAGCCAGGTGTTCAGGCAGGATGAGATGATCGATGTCATCGGGGTGACCAAGGACAAAGGCTACAAAGGGGTCACCAGTCGCTGGCACACCAAGAAGCTGCCCCACAAGACCCGCCGAGGTCTGCGCAAGGTTGTCGTATTAGAGCACAGCACCCTGCCCGTATGGCCTTCTCCGTGGCCCGTGCTGGGCAGAAAGGTGCCGTCACCGTACGGAGATCAACAAGAAGATCTTCAAGATCGGTCAGGGCTACCTCATCAAGGACGGCAAGCTGATCAAGAACAATGCCTCCGCTGACTATGACCTGTCTGACAAGAGCATCAACCCTCTGGCGGGTTCTGTCCACTATGGTGAAGTGACCAATGACTTTGTCATGCTGAAAGGCTACGTGGTGGGAACCAAGAAGCAGGTGCTCACCCTCCGCAAGTCCTTGCTGGTGCAGACCAAACGGTGAGCTCTGGAGAAGATCGACCTCAAGTTCATCGATACCACCTCCAAGTTCGGCCATGGCCACTTCCAGACCATGGAAGAGAAGAAAGCGTTCATGGGACCACTCAAGGAAGACCACATTGCCAAGGAGGAAGGCGCTTAGCAGAAGCACCCTGGGCACCTGGTGGGGTCTCAAATAACAATGTTGTTTCCAGCAAAAAAAAAATAAATTAAATTAAATTAAATTAAATTTTAAAAATAAATAAATAAATAAATAAATATAGCACATATGTCCCATTAAGAGAGATATATTAAGTCACAAATGTATATAATAATATCTAATTGAAATAAGTACAATTTAAGGACTTCAAATAAAATTAATTCTTCATTAGTAAATGAAATAAAATGTTATTAAAACTGTTGGCCCCTGTTAAAAGGATGTGCATACAAAGACATAGTTTGAAGCTTTATTTTATAAACAGTGACAACAGCACCATTTTTTTCACACATGAATGAAGAATTTATTTGGGGGTCACTATGGCGCAGCTGCAGCAGCTGCAGGTGCAGGAGGCGGTGGACTCCATGGTGAAGAGTGTGGAGAGAGAGAACATCTGGAAGATGCAGGGCCTCATGTTCCGGTGCAGTGCCAGCTGCTGTAAGGATAACCTGGCATCCATGCAGCAGATTGCACCAGTGCATCGAATGCTGCCACACACCTCCAGCTCAGGCCCAGGCCTTGGTAACCAATGAGCTGGAAAAGTTCCAGGACTGCCTGGCCTGGTGCCCGATGCATTGCAATGACAAAGTCAAGATTCAATGGATGCAGAGAGTAAGGAGCCTTAGGTAAAACAGCAGCCGGACAGTTGTGTGGCCAAGTGTATAGATGACCACATGAACCTAATTCCAACTATGACCAAGAGGATGAAGGAGTCCCTCTTATCTATTGGGAAATAAAAAAATAGTCTTTGCCAGTGGCCATTGGGACTGAGGATGGCAATCTGTTTCAAAAGAATGGAGATCTTAGTCTTGTAAGTAAAATTTATGAATGAAGAAACTTAGGGATAACAACACATTTAAGACACATTTCACTTCTGTCTGGACTCTGGTTCCTCTATGTTTGAATGCTGGACAGTGAAATGAAAAAATAAAAAACAGGTGCTAAACTTGGTGTCAGAGATAGCATTAAAGTGTTTTAGAGCCTAAATTTCATGTGGCAAGACCTTATCCTGGCAATAGAGATCTCCCTCATACCAATTGAGAACATTACAAGGTACCAGAGTCCTCTTAATCTACAAATAGTAGCAGGCTGGCAGGTTCCTCCAAGCTGCCTATGACCTGGTGGAGTTGCAGGAGAGATGTCTCTATAGCCAGCCTCTTATTTACCATAAGTGCCACCACACTATTTTCTCTAAGCCATGAAACAAAATTCAGATAACTAATTTATATGTCTGTAATCCCAGCATTTGGAAGGCTGAGGCAAGAGGATTGCTGTGAGTTTGAGGCCAACCAGAACTGCATAGTAAAACCCGGAGCAGGATGGGGGGAGAATACTTCCATTGCGCTTGGATTTTATATGCAAGGGCATGAAGTGGATTTAATGCACATTGAGAGGGAGAAGGGGTAAGCGCTCTGGAAGGCTCCTTGTGTCTATCCTTCTCTAGCTATGACAAAATCGATGTGCTTGTCTTGCAGATCTTACACTGTATCTTTCAACCTGGGGACAACTGCAAAAATGAGAGTCAGTGTCACAGATTACATGGAAAGCAGGGCTTCATCTACTGGATGACGGACCCTTGGGCTTTTTGCTACAGTTACCAGTACAATCTTAAAGTGACTTTTCTCCTAAAGATTAAGTGAAATAGGAACTGTTGGCTGGTTAGATTTGTGAACTACTGAACTTGGAGAAACTGGTTTTTATAGAACAGAATGGAATAAAAGCCTAAACCCAGCACTGTTTTCTTAGCCTCCTGAATTAACAGGGCTTTAGTGAGATAATCCCCTGGCAACAAGAAGGTCAAAAATTAAGCAAGTTGAGCTGTGATTTCCTTTACCAAATACCATTTTTACCTGGGGCCTTTGCAATGCGCAGTGTTCCTGCCCCAGCATGGCATCTTATATTTTGGAGAAGGGACCTGTTAAATTTTAACAATTTATTCCTTGAAATGGTAATATAGCCTGTCTGTTGCTGAGTCAAGCCTGTCATGTATTTTCCTAGTGGTTTTGTCTCACAATAAAAAATTTCATTGTCAAAAAGAGAAGAATTTATTTGCAGGTTAGTTCTCACCAGAGACATGAGAGGAAAACGAATCTGGATAGAAATGGAGAGGTAACAAGAGGAAATGGGAAAACGCCATGGCACAGTTCCCTAAAAGTGAGAAAGTAAGTTCCAACAGCCTGAAGTCCTCATATGCTAGAAGCTGGCAACCCATATGAGGCTTAGAATCCACATCCATTAATTTTCACCGTGCAGCTGATCACCCAAAGATGTAGCTCCTGAAAACTTCAAGCATCTGTTATTTTACATACATCTTTGAGTTGGCTGGGTGACTTTTCGAGTCTAGACTGGCTCTGCTTGTGGTTGTATGGTCTTAGATAGCCTTACTCTGTTTGACAGTAAATGAGATAAACCACCTAAAATTCTGTAAAACCCTAAATGTTCATCAATAAGGAAAAACTGTGTAATGCTACATATATGCTGAAAATAATGTTGTGGACATACACGTATTTATAAGGTGGAAACTCAAAATGTATTAAGTTAAAAGCAAGTGATAAATGAGATACAGTATGATTTCTGTTAGATTAAAAAACTCAATAGAAAGTTGACAAAGAAGATGAGAAAACAATCTTGTCAAATCGGTGACAAACTTGTAAACTATATGCTCTAATTCACTAGCAATGAGGGAAATAAAAATTTAAAAACAAATATATATACATAATACAAATATAACATATATACAAACTCTAGAAAAACATACGTGAGAATAATGATGGTTTTATTAATTTTTTTAATTTAAACCCAGCAGTTACGATCAATCCTTTAACTCTTATTTTTTCACTTAAAAATAAGGTCAAGAATCATATCAACAGAAATATTTTCAAATGATTCCATCCCACATTCTTTCTAATGAGTTTAGAAATATTTTGCAATAGTCTGCTCCACACTGCTTACCACCTGTTCTTTAATTGCTTCAATTTTGGAAATGTTATCTATTCAACAAATCATTACAGAGAATATGAATTTCACGCAGTTTCTCTTTATTGGTAGGCACCATTTATGACTCTTCCATCGCATCTCCTGTTATTATCTCTACAGCTCCAGCATCAGATCAGTGTCTGATAGACACACGATGGTTAAATTTTTCCATCAGCCTCATAAACTTTTGTTGACCACTGCCATGTGTAATAGTGCAGTACTACTCAAGTGAATAGGTAAAGAGATTTTTTATCTTGACGTACTGGGGAAAACTGTCCTAGATGACAGATTTCAACATTGGTCTGTCTTTAGTTGTATGACTTGGATGAAATGAATCACATAAACCTTTTACAGGCCTCGTGTTTTTGTTTTGTTTTTTCCTCTAATCTATAATAGGGGGGTGGGGAAATGAAAATTGCATAAAATGTTATCAAAATTCTTTCCAGCTTTAAAATTTAAACAAATTTGTTTCTACATTTTCCAATGGTACCTGATAAGACCAAAATCTTTAACAACCTTAACATTTATATGAGGCTGGGCACAATTCACCGCACTTAGCATCATATCGTGGAGTATGTGCTTTGTATACTCCCTGTTCTGTCTTCACTTTGGTGATTAGTCTGTTTGCTTCCTGAGGGCATTTTGTTAGCCTGATTCATTACACTCTTCATAGACCCTCACACATGACTAGGAGATGGCATCATGGCATCATTAATATTTTCTCTCTCTTTTAGTACATCGAAATGAACTTGGGGTCTCCACACTGAACTACACCCCAGCCCTCTCCCCTCTCTGACTTTCCCTCCCTCTCTCTATCTTTCCTTTCTGTCTGTCTGTCTTTTTATTTTGAGTCAGAGTCTTCCTAAATTACTCAGACTGGGCTCCAACCTGTGATCCTTTTGTCTCATCCTTGAAAAGTGTTGGGAATACAGGCATGTACACCATGCCCACCTCCCCTTTCTAAATATCTCAATATGCAACTCTTATAAGTAAATGTAATTGTAATTCAATATCTAAGCCAAGATAAAGCCTAGATTTTATTTTCTGAATCAAATAACATAAGTAAATATTACCTTTTATGTGTTTTTTATGAGTTATCTTCTTGAACACTAAATAAAGAAATACTGTGCTTTAAAAGAAAGAGAGAAAGAGAAAGTATGCTGTCTTCTTAAAATTATTTAGTCAGAAGAGTACCTGAGGGATGAACTGAGGGAGTGAGACAGAAATGCAGATATGAGAATAGATTTGTGGGGCGAGGTAGAAAATTAGTATGAGGATATGGCAGTTAAATAGGATTGTCAACTGTGTTGGCATGAGAGCTGCCTGTGTGATCAGTGAAGCATATTTTTGGGTGTATTGATGGATCATAAAGGCATGACCTTGGGAACCATATTGGGATCTTAGTCTCTTCTTTTGTACTGTTACCCTGATTTGATTCCCAGCTGCCTTGAACTAAACAGCTTTGCCCCTCCATGTCCTTCTACCATTATGTTCCTCTCTTGGAACCAGCTTACCATGGACTGAACCCTCTGAAACCATAAGCAAAGTAAACCTCTCCTCTTATAAGTTGTGCGTGTCAGATAATGTGCACCAGGAATGGGAAATCTATACTACAAGGAGAGGCTCTTCCTGTCAGATAATTTTTCTCCTAAAAACAGACAAGGATAAAGAACCAGAAAGTGAAGATGCAGAGATAAATAGAAAGAGAGAAGAAAGGATGATGAGGCCTTGAGCTTCTCAGCAAAGCAGTCAGGTCATCCTGAAGAGGAAAGAGCTCTGACTGGCAAAGGAACCAATCAGTTTTTGTGGCAATGATCATAAAAAGTTGTCGAGCAGCTGTGAATATCCAGCTATTATGAAACAGCATGAGTCTGCAATAGATATATTCACCTTGGCCTTCTGACTTTGCTTATAAAACATGATGATCTGAAAGTGGCAATGCATACAGGATGCAGTAAGCACAAAATTGAAATGATTTATGGGCAGCACAGTGCTATACTGCCAAGGGATGCCAGAGGTCAAACAGGGTGACATCTAGGGCCTCCATGCCATTCTAAAAACAAAGAGCTGATTGGTGCTCTTACCATGGAGGTGAGGAAGCAATCCAGTTGGAAACCAAGCTGGTGTGGTGAAGAGGAATCTTGATGGGACTTCCCAGCATTTCTGGCCCACCGGTAATGCCTATAAGTAGGATAGAAGGGACTAAGAGTGCCCAAGTCTTAGCCACACCCCAGATTTTTCAAGGGTCATGGACTACAAATCCTTTATCCATTAGAAACATTGTGGAACTATGGAACTAAGGAACAAGAATTGTATAAATGACTCGCATTATGCTCCCAAACTGACCAGCAAAATGAACTGATGGAAATGTTCCAGTATTTTTTATGTCTTAGTTTCCTCATTAATAAAATAAGAGTGATAAAGAATATTTACCTCAGGATGTTATGAAAATTAAATGAAATAATGCAAGCAAAATGCTGAGCCATGTTCCTGGCACAAGTAAACTCCCCATAAATTACTGTTACTCTCAACCAACAGTAAAAATACCAGAATGACAGAATATGATGAGAAATAAGAACTAAATGTATTGAAAGGGTTTAAAATGTGGGGGTAAATGTGTAAGAAAGACATGGGTCAATATGTTTTCCCTATTGAAAGTGACTGATAATAGTATCTGTGTGAGATTCCTAAACACAAAAGGAACATTGTTCTATAAGGGTACATAGAATGGTGGTACTGGAAAACACTAGAAATAATTTCATCTGACCCATTTATTTTTCACATAACAAACCCAAGGTCCAAATGTGTTAAGGAACTGGCACAACAAAGCACTCTCCACTGTACCTACATATGATTTTTAGCTAATCTTTGTGCCACATTTAATACTATGAGAAATGCCATCCATGTATTGGTTAGAAAGTACAAGATAGGAGGTGAATTAAAAAGTGGCAAAATCAGAATGTCATTTTATAGTATCCAACAACATATTCTTAACTCCAAGGTATTGATGTACTTCTGTATTGATGGATGAGTCACACTTTTATCATTTGAATCAAAATATAATGTGAAAACAGGTAAACTTGATTTTAACACATCTCTATTGAGTTATTGCTGTTTTTCACAAATAATATTCATGGAATAATTGTGCCAAAGTTCAATAGAAGAGCTGTTATTCTTGGTGATTCATTTCCTTGATCTAATGCATAAGCAAAGTTAATAAGAGATGAAAATTGAATGCTTACTAGTAATATATATAAATATGTAAATATATTATTAAAGAAAATACTAAGGGGTGGGGAAGGAGAAAAAAAAGAAAATACTAATAGTAAGCATATCATAGCACAGCTATTAAAATCAGTGTACTAGCTATCTAATAAATTGGAATTTTAATGAATTTCTACTAAGTATAAGAGTAAATACATCTCTCTCTTCATGTCTACTTCATGACAGATTCATACACAAAGTTTAAGTATATAAACTAAGAGTGTTGAGAATTTCTGAAAAAATTACACAAATATCTTCAAAATACCAATGATTAGAAAAAGATTGTCGCAATTTAGTGTTATTGTGCTGCCCTAGCAGACTGTGGTGATTATTTCTAAAACCCTATAAAGCATTTTACTTCCCCATATGTGACAAAGAACATCCTGTGAGATGACAGGCCCCACGTATTGAGTTTTTAATGCTAAGATGATTCATTAAAAACTACTTATATGAAGACTTTGAGTTTCAATTCATAGCATGTGCTGTAACATTAGAATACCAGGGCTCAGAAGTTCAAAGTCTTTCATTCCTTGTGGTAGGAAGGACATACGATATATGTGCCATATGATGGCCTTGAGGAGGAATGGCAGCTATGACATCACCTGGTTTTCACGCAGTGATTAAAGAAGCCTTACCTGAGTGGCTGTGGCCCCTTAGAAGGGAGCACTACAGTGCTGTCGCTCTTGTAGCAGGTTCATTCATACAGTTCACGGTTTCTGTCTGTCCAAATACTCTACTGTGATAAGTAACTCCGGGAAGCTCTCTTAATATAACCAAAGCAAAGAACATGAATGGCCTGGATTTAAGAACACTGAGTTTTCGGGTGAGCAAGGGCATGTATTTGAAAGCTGACCACAGTCCTTCAGATAAAATATATAAAAATACTCTTAGTCCAGGAAATCTTTGCTGCCCTTGCACATGAATCCTGAGTCCCTCACCATGCCTGTTCATTTATCCCATTGTTTCTCTCTGTTGATTTCTATCTCTATCTGTGCTCTCTGAAACATTTTCCCTATATGCAATCCAGTTTTGGCATTCCCCCCAGGTTTCCAGGCTCCAACACTCTGATCTCCCCACATGGTTTGGCTCTACCCTACCCAAGCCTGCAAATGAGTAGAAACGATACTGATCTGTCCACTAAGTGGACAGTTACACTTGACCACCCCTGTGGCACAACAAATGGGAAAACTCTCCAGTTGTGCAACCTCATATTTAAAAGATTGTTCGTAGGTTTGTACTCTATGAAGCTGTTCATATATGCAGGTAGCAGTCGAGACTAAGAATGTATAGTACTCTGCTGTCCCACATGGTCCTTTTTTTCTGTCTTCACCTCTTCCACATATACTGATGAATCTGCCCTGCATAATTCAGCCAGTTTCTTAATACAGTGGACTTGGATTTCAGAAGGTCTCTGGACTTTCTACATTTCCCAAAATTTAATCCTTTCCTACATTAGTTAGAAATACGATTGTTTTTATTGTAAACTACTGGTTACTTGGGGGGCACTAGCTTTTCCCAGGTAATTTGCAACCTTTAGCAAAACCATCTGAGGAGCTTTGTGAAAGTAATTACTTTTCAAAAGAAATACTTGTGTGCAAGCCTCACCCAGACCAACCATATTAGGATCTCTGGAAACAGAACCTGAGCATTTGTGTGTAATTAAAACCTGGTTCTTTCTTAAGAAAGCTACTTAAACTTTTTTTTCCTCAGCATCTTTATTTGTACTGCTAAGATAATGAAGTCTTCATATATGCACAATCCTTCGAGTATGCCCATATCCATTATAAACAATAAATGTTAGTTATTACCTCATAGAATTATGAGAATAAACTGGCTGTAGATATGCAATGAGTATTAAACAGATTAGTAACTTAGCAAACACTAATACATTATTCTATTGTGAAATATTTGTGACATTTTATATTGCATGCAATATGTAAATCTAAGTATCACAGAACTTAGAAGTTTATTTAAATCTTGTGTGGTTACATTGTCAGTCAAAAAATGGCTACTTAGTAACAATTTTGAAATCTATTTGACCACATTTTTAAAAGATCTCGACTACCAGGAACAGTTGTAAAATAACTGTTGATCTCTTGATAATATAGTGGAATGGGACATTTTTGCAGATAGTTTCCTCGGGAGACGAAAGATTCTGGAGAATAGAGTACTAGCCTGGTTCATCTCCATGTCCCCTGAATGTTAGACAGTTACTGAGATGAAGTAGAAATTCAGTGAATTAAAGGAAAGATAGGGTGGCAAGGACAAGAACATTCAATGAGTTCCAAGACCAGAGCTAGATAAAAGATGTCAAGTCTGTCTGTTCCCAGTGTTTGTCACTGTGCCTATGTGTGTGTGCGTTCTTGAGCTTTAAGGTTTTAACTTAATAATGGCATTTTACTAATTTTTCAGTAAAGAATCTTCTAAAATAGTACAAGGAATATATATTCCAGTTCATTTCTATATAATCATCAACTTGCCAAACCATGACAATTCTAATCTTTTTGCTATAAACTTCTTTCAGGCTAGTTACCTGACAGCCCCTAACTACCTTTGTGTTTTCCTTTCTCACTGCCTGTCTTGGATTCTATGCTTGCTGCCTGTTCCTATCACCGGAGGAGCTAACACACCCAAAAACGATGGCGCTTAGCATCATCTCTCTTGCAAAACACATTTACATGTCCAGGTTCACATATTTCTACGCACTGTGCTAGAATAAGATTTAGGTGCACTGCTGCTGTTTCTGTTGGTTATAAAGAATATTAAGTTTCACAAATATGATGAAAATATCATAGTGGCCTGAAGAAGACACTGAATCTTTCTCAATAATTGAATTAATGATTTATGTATTTGAGTGTTTTATCAAGGTTAGCTTCTTGCTTTAATTAATAATGCTACTCTTTCTTAATTACCACAAAGGTTACTAATTGACTTCCTGAGAGTTAAAAAAGAAAGCACAGAGTTAGCAGTGTTAAAAATCATCCAGTGCAAATGCTCACAGATGGCAGAACTGAGCTCTAAACAGTGAAAATAACAGGGCCGTAACAAAAAAGTGATTAAAGAGAAAAAAATTAAAACAGGGCTAGAACTCAGACAGTGACACAGACCAAAGTTCTTCACTACCTACTTTCCAAATTCACCATCTGTAGCTATTTTTGTATCCTCAATGTTTTGCACCATGCCTGAAATGCACTATAAAAATTTCCAGTTTGTGTTCAAAGAAGGTTTAACAAAGAAGGGAACTTCAAAAGAGGTAGCAACACAGGCTGCCTGCTGGGGTTCCGCTCCAGTTACTTGACTGCCAGCCGCACTTGAGTCTGGGTTGGTTGGCTTTCTGTGAGGTTGAAGGCAGGAGGGTTGGCAAGGCCGGAACTCTTCATGGTTCTTGGTTTTAGTCTCACAAGAAAGCAAGCCATCAAGGGGATGATCGAATATATCCACGCACTGCATCAAAGCCATTCAGGGTCTTCTTAAAATAAAGCTCTGCTGGGTTTTCTCAGTGCAGCGTTCTAAAAGTTGACACAGCAAGATTCTTCTCACCACGTTCTATTTTTAAATGCAAGTAATTCTTTTTCTTTAAACTTCATGATTTAGGTTCTGAGCCATCTTTACTGAGGCTTCATTTGCTAGAAAGACAGTTTAGTGCTCGAGACATTGTCTACTTGACTTGTTAGAAAGATCAAGGCTGGAAGGAAAGGAGAAAGGGGAGGGACACAGGAGGGAGGGAAGGAAGACACCAACTACTAATATTTTCTGAGTGTTTGTTATCAAATGTGCCATGCATTCTTCTAATCACTGTACAGGTATTTACATCATTTTTCCTCAACAACTCAAGAAGATAGGTTCTACTTTTATTCATAAGTAAGAAAACTTAGAGCAAGAAGGGTTAATTATCCAAAGTCCATACAGCTAGAGTTAACTTCAAACCAAGTATCTAACCTTAGGACTGACCTCTCCTACTCTACTGTGTCTCCAAATTGGATATTTATACTAAAAAAAAATACTAAAATCATTGACTTCTTTCCCTTGTTTTAGTTCATCAATTTTGCATTACGTCATCCCAACTTTCAATCAAATATAAATATGCTGGAAGTAGGGACCTGGACTGAAAAAAATCCAACTTTTGAGGTCAGCAGGTTTCCAGTGCTGATTCTGTTCTGTCACTAGATTGCTTGACCTTGGCATAACCCTGAAAAAACTACTATTCTTTAAGATTTCCTCTTTGCTTATTTGAAAACCAGGGGAAACATAAGCAAACTCAATATTATTGTGAGCGTTAAATACTATGAAGTGTGTAATGTCTTTATATATATATTTCCTCCCTTAGCTGCCAGAACTTGGCTCATCTCCCCACATACCCAAGCAAAACTAACCAGCATAGCTCCTGCACAGACGTCTAGGAAACCCGACTGCTTTCACACTGTGGGTCCCTTCTCCTCCTTCCACTACTGCAAATGGGATCCAAAAGCCTAGACTAGCAATAGGTTGCCTTGTGTGCAACCAAATGGAACCAAAGTGAAGTAAAAAGGGTTAATCTAGTCCAAGTGAGCCATCCAAATGGCACTGCCATTCTGAAAGGACTGGGCAGAGAAAAGCTCCAGCCATCTGTGAAGCCAGTGGGTCCCAAAGTAGGAAAACATAGGAAGAAGATTTAAACTGAGATTGTATGCCCTTGTCTGGATTCTTAAGACTTTTTATGTGGCTTAGGTAAGGACAGGGTAGAATCATTGCAGGCAGAAGCTACTCAAAGCTGGTTGAGCCAGTCAGAGCAAGCAGAAGAGTGTTCTATTGACCACCTGGTCACCTCTAAATGTGAACGCAGAGCTGAGGTGTAGGGCAACACTATATATAGAATGACTTTTGGCTTCCAGCCTGAAGGAGTCTATATTTCTGCTGTTGTTTAGCTTTGCCATTGTTCTGAGCTTTCTCGTGTGCCATTCATCTGCTTCTGTCTTATTGACTGAGCACTTTCATATTTGACCTAAGAGTCAGATAAAAGCAAAACTACTCTGGCCGTGTGCCAGGTTACATTGCTATGATAAGAACAAAAAGGAATAACAACAAGGACAATTATGTACTAAGAACTACTTTTAAATGCTTTGGAATATATTATTACCCACATTTCTTATATAGTAATGTCCTGACAGAAGTTAAGAGCTATGCCTAAATCTAAAAAGTATCTCATTACACTTGTATCTACTAAACAGTAGCCATACTGCATTGTCTATGTTGGTGATAACAAAAGGTTTATTTTTTTGCATCCAAAGATGAAAAAAAGAGTACAAAAATATAACAAACCTATATTTGACTGTGTTCCAGCACTTTCTAGGTAGACAAAGTACTTTTCTTTTCTTAGAACTCATTGCCTTAGCTGGAAACGTGGAGTTTAATACCTACCTTTATGGAATTTCCTGTGATAATTAAAGTATTTGCAAACTTTTAATCTATTATCATTAAATATAATTCAAACTTATACTAAATAAGATAGAACAATTTATTATAAAGTTAACTGGATAACTTTTTACCTGGCCTATTATGGGATTTTCCATCAAAATCTGAATGAAATAAATTGACCACCATGATTTGTGCTAAGGTGCCAACAGTTTGACTAACATTGCTTCTACACTACCAGTGCAAATACCAACACAGTGAAAAAGACAAGCAATGTCTTAGTACTATTATAAAAAGTTTTCAGTTCATCAACCCCCTGCAAGGTTCCCAGGAACTACCAGAGCTCTGCAGACAATACTTATGTACTATTATTATCCCTTGAGGTTAAGTGGAGTCTTTATTCTGATGTTTTTCAGGATCTCTCAAACTTTCTTAAGAAAAACTATTACTGTCAGGTAATTTGGGTAAGAGAGGAATGCATATTAACCTGAAAAGTATTCACAATATACTGTTGAGTAAAAGAGTGAGTTATTATTTATACCACAATTATATGTCATAAATATATATGCATATATTAATAGCTGCATATACATCTTTATGTGTACATATTTGTGTCCAAGTCTAAACACTGCCATTTGAAAGCAGTTATATGTAACTTTTCTTTGTAATAGCATCAAGAATCAGTGAAAGAGGCTCAGAGTGATGGGAATAACACTTTCCTTTTTGTTGTAAAGGAAATTTTCATTTTAAAACCATTCACTGAGCACCAAGAATATGATAGGCATACTTAGTGTGCACTGCATGGGGAAGAGTCTATGCTAAAGTTGTTACAAATTTTCTCCTAGTTGAGTCATGGCACTCGCCAAGCTGTGCCTTATCACAGCCTCACTTCATTCCCCTGGAGCCCCCACACTCCCCTATCCAGGATCATCTTACAAAAGTGCAGGGATTTTTAAAGACTTTTTGTCCAAGTCTGTATTTACTTCCAAAAACACATTCACAGTGAGTCATCAGCCATTCCTCTGTCTCTCTGTACTATAGTAACAACTTACTGGTCACTTTGGGACACTAAGCAGGTTGTAAGGACAGTCCTCCAGGGAGCCCTTACTGTGCTCTCAAGTTAATATGAGCTTCATGCTCTTCCATCACTAAAATTTTTTTACTCTATATTGGTCAAGAAGTTTTTCTAATTGTCCTTTTAAAACTTGGTGAACACCTCCATAAGAGGAGCCTCTGAGATCTGGAGTTTGATTCCTACAGGGGGAAAAAAAGTGGAGAGGGGATGCAAAGACTGGAATCATGGATGGAAGAAAACTATCAGTAATCATCTCTACTGAGTCTGATGCTATGACCATTCTGTAGCTCTGAGGCGTGCTTGCAAGAAGCTGAGTAGACTTCAATATCTCTGATATAACTTGTGATTATTTCCTAAAATTAATGAAAAAGTGCTTCCTAAGAAGCAAGACTCAAATTTTGAGTGAGAAGATGAGTATTACAGTCCTCTCTTTTGCTTTACCTTACTTTACTTGGGTTTATCTTACAAGGTAAAAAGAAATAAAATACAATAGAAACAACCAGTTGGTTCTGAAAACACTTGCACATAGCAAGCCTTAAATGTGCCATTTCAGTTGTTTTAAAAACACATTAGGTTTGAGGATATTGTAAATGCACTTAATGTAAATACATTTCTTTTCAATAGTTTCTACTCTCTGCTCAGTTTGGTTTGTGGATTTCCATAAAGCATGTCTGTTTTGGTACCCAGAGACCACAATAAATCCTTCTATATGCTCTACAGCACTGAACAATTTCACATTGTGTGTTTTGAAACAGACTTACTTTGTTTGGTCAAACAGCAAGAAACAACAAAAAGGCTTGAATATTGCTTCAGACTTTACAGAGTGCAAAACTATGCCTCCTTCACTAAGTATGCTTTTATTCTGTTGGAGTTCTCCTTCGTTACCCATTTCATTAAGCTTTTTCTGAAATAATTTTATGTATTATGAAATTGATTTCCTAGCATATGTTTATTCTAGATCAGATTGTTGCAAATTTAATTCTTCACCTCAGAAATTATGAATATTTTTACCTCTTCATATTAGCCCGTACTGAAAAATACGCTTCATGATACACAGTGATGATTAAGTATGTCATTAGGTGGTTGCTGTGTAGTCAGCTGTCCATGTCAACTTATGTCTTCAAAGGCTCCTGGCTGCTGTGCACTGAGCACTTCGGTAACTCCCAGCTACTCTCCTGGTCTCCAGTCTTCCTCCCTCCAACTCATTTCCCACCCCTAAACCTGAGTGGGCTTCTTAAAGCACCAATCTTATTAAGTCCTCTCTTGCTTAAAACTTGCAATGGTTCCACTCTGCCCTTGAGATCAAGAGCAAATTCCTCATGTGGTTCTTAAGTCTTGCCTTCCTCTCTGGCCCCATCTTGCATCATTGCTCTCTAAACTCACTCGCCTCCACCTCCACATCCTCCTCTCAGGTGCTGGAAGGCCTTACTAACACTGGCCTTTTAGTCTTCCCTTTATGTAACTCTTCTGCATGCCTTCCCTGCAACCCCACACGCAGGCCACACACTGCTGGACAGCTTCCATTCATTGTTCACACCCCAGTGCCTCTTCAACAAGACCTTCCCTGGCCTTAGCCCTGGCAAAGTCCTGCAGCACCCTTCATTCCCAATCCTCCACTGTATTTCCCTCACGCTTTCATTATGGCTTGTCTAGTTACCCAGCAGACATACTGCACTAGCCTTGTGTCCTCCAGAGCCTCAGAATTTACCAAAATCATTGTAAGTAGGCAAAAATACATACAGAATAAATGAATAATGTGGTCCTTGACCTCAAGAAACTTACACTATAGTAAACTATGCCAAAATATAGTAAAGTTTATCACATGCCTTATACATGACAGCGAAGTCTCTTTTATGAAAATGTTTTATGAAAAATACTTTAATATGTAAGACATATTAAAATAAATTTTAGTAACATATTTTACTATAAAGTATAAAATACATAAAATGTTTAAAGTATAAAAATAAAATAAATACACTCATACTTGTACCAAGGAAAAATGCAATTGCTATAGTCAAGAAGTTTGCTATATTTCCCTCATCTGATTATCCAATAAAGGAGGGCTGTTTGATTTTTGAAGAACATTTCTTTATGAGCTGGCCTAATTATATGGAATTGCCTATGAAAGTCAACAAAGTACCAAAACTATTATATATATATATATATATATATATATATATATATTTGAACCCATAACTGCTTACTTTTTCTAGTAATTATATCATATATACTCAAAATGTTAACGGTCTCTATTACATTTTTGTGATATTAATCCTTGAATTATAAAAACCTGATCATATGTCAGTGCAAAGCCTCCACTGTTCCATACTAAAGTAGCTTTGCCTAAATAAATTCATCAGGTACTTGAATGTCTGATATTATGATACATCGTATCCTGCATTTTCTAAAACTAATCTTGCCTTTATAACTCAAATACACAACTTCTAGACATCAAATTCTTTTTGTCTTGAGCCAAAGATTCCTAGAATATTTGAAGTTGGTTGGTGGTAGTACTTTGTATAAATTATTCAAGCATTGCATTTTGTAGCAATAATATTTTCTACACCAAGCAAGTTGTTAATGTCTATGTGAAAAGAATATAAATAGTTGGAATTTACCAAGGCATCCTCTGGACTCTGCTTTAACTTATTAAACTGATTGTCACATGCTATGTGGATAAACCATCTGTGACCCTAGATCTTTTTTGTCCCAACACATCCTGTGAGTTGGAAAAGCTTTCTCAAATAGTAGCCCAGAAGCCCTTATTCATAAAGAAAATGATAGTAATCCAGACTTGCCCATCATGAATTTATAAGCTACTGGAGAAAACGACTGAACAAAGAAGCCATAGAGAGACTGATGCAGAAATGACAAAAGTTGAAGTGTTGAGCTGTGATGCATACAGTTCTCAAGGCAAAGGGGAGAACTTGGAGAATACAGTAGTGACCTGTCGAGGCTATGTGCAGATCCGTAAGAAATCTTAAAAATTGAAAGTACTCAGAAGTCAATTTGAATCATAGGTGAAATATGAGTTGTCAGTCACATAGATGTAGCTTAAAAGTAAACAACTTTAACTTTCTGCACGAATTTTACAGATGAAGTACAAACTTTGGGTTGGCTCTTGTCAGAGCCAAATTTCATTGACAATTTTGTCTCAGGTATGTATCAACATGTCAGAAACGTGCTGTTTAGAGAAGGCATGAAAAATAGAAAAATAATGCATTTGAGATAGGAAAGGCTTAGAGAAGCCACTCAGGTTTGCTGTTTGTTTGTTTGTTTGTTTGTTTGTTTTGATACCAGGTATCAAACTCATGACTTTGCATTTGCCAAGCAGGCACTTACACCGAGCTGAAACCCTGGCCTCAGGTTTTTCTTTCTTTTACTAAACTAAGAAGATTTCAGCTTTCCTTAACAAGGTCATAAAACCATAATGATACACAGATCAGCTGTATTAAAAAAAAAAGTCAGCCACAGGTGTGGGAAGCCAGGTGTGCTGAGTGCCAGTGAGGAGGAAAAGAATCCGCAGGAGAAGCCAGTGATAAGTGCACCTGGCCTTGAGACTGATTCCTCCAGTCGTCAAACGGGGCCACTGCACCTAAGAATAAGAATGTCACTAACACTGTTGAAGCAGAACACCAACCAATAAGTTTTGATTTTAAATAGATCGTTTCTTGTTTTTCTAAGCCTGCAAAAATATAGAATATGTAGTTTGCCCTTTTCTTAGTAACTGGAGTGGGGATTATTTTTATGTGATAGTATTCGCTTGCCGTTTTGGAAATCCAGAGTACTACATCAATTTTCTCAGACTGCTTAATTCGCTTACACAAACAACCACCCCTGCCCTGTTGCATGGGTGATGTGCAAAAGCACAAATGGGAGTGCTTGTTAGTTTTCTCTGCCTTGGAAATAGCACCAAGACTAGATAATGCCAAGAGATGAGCAGTTAAAAATACCTAATTTCTCAATATCAGTGTCTACAGGCAAAAAATATATACATGTATCTGTCATCACATGCCATCCCACTGCATTTACAGCTCCTAGTAAAACTAAGTCTAGAAGGAATGAGGACAAAACTTTTTTTGTAGAGAAAGAATCTTCTAGATTTTAGAATTGGACTCAGAATTTTCAGTAAAAAAAATTTTTGTTTGCTTTTTCTTTGAATGTGGTTTTGTTTGGTTTTGAGGGTAAAAGAGGGTCAAGAGTTTATTTATTGTCCTCTGAATAATGTAGAACATGGCTGAATGTGACATAATTGAAATTTTAAGCCTAAGTTTCATTTTCTGCCTACTTGAGCTTATAGTCTACCCCAGTACTGTTGCTTAAATCCACTGAGACACCTCTGAGGAGCTACTAGTCATCCTGATCTTGGCCTGAGGCTTGCTACTTTTTCTATGTGCATAAGAGGTAAATATTTATAATGTAGTAAAGTTATTATTTTTCTTATATGCAGAAAACATTGATGATCAAAGGATATAAAAAGTGAGAACATGGTAATTAATATCATTTCAAACTGCCCATCACACCACAGATTTGTCTCAAAAAGTCGAATTGTTTGATATTTGTTTTTGCTTTAAAAATCCCAGCCCTTTGATCAGAAATCTGCTTCCCTAATCCTACTAATAATAACACGTCTCGCTGGCACTTAATGCTTGAAATATAATTCACGGATTTACCTCTGAAGTAAAAGAACAGATCCTGAACACTTAGTGTATTTACTTTGAAAGGTTATTGGAGCAATGATTTTGCTTTTCTGAGTTCTTAAAATTAATTTAAATAAAACCTTGAAGGAAAGAAGATATAGAAATGTGATAGTGTGGGCTGTATTTCAAAAATATGTCACAGTAGATAAAGGGGTAGATAAGAAAAAAAAGCAAGTACTGTATAATAAAATGGTTAGTGGTAGAATCTAGGTGGTATTACAAGGTCACACAGTAAAATTAGTTTAATTTTTCAGTTCGTTTGAAATTTTTTATGATAAAACTCTAGAAAAGATATGTAAGAATGTCCACACCTAGACCTGAATTTGTATACTTAAGAAAATGTCATTGCAAAATAACATAAGATTGAGTGATCTTGATGGATAATTGTGTTAGAGAATTCTCTTTTTTTTTTTTTTTTTTTGTAACTGGGGATTGATCTCATAACCTCGAGCTTGGCAGGCAGGCACTTATGCCACTGAGCTAAATCTCCCAGCCCAAGAGAATCCTTATTTTTGAAAAACTTGGAAAAAATGTTTTTATGAATCTTTATAAACTTTTTAAGTTATTTATTATCTTGTAGACCAAGAGCCACCTTAAAGATAAAAGTGCCAGTTCATGGCCAGTCAAGGTAAAATTTGTCATGCGCCACTGCTGTTTCATTGCCTAACTAGTAAATAACTGGTATATCTACTTACAAAATTAAACTTAGTCTTAAAAATACTAAATATCTAGATTTATGCAAGTGCTTTAATTTGCAGTTTAATGGCACATTTATTTTTTGTCTTTTATTTCCTCTCACCTAACAATGCACCTTTTGAACTGCATTCCTTGACTATAGGTTTTATTTGCTCACCCCTGACTCAAGACCAAAGCGTGAACCCTCCAGCTTCTTCTGTTTTACCACAGTATGAACGCATTGTGGGGTGGGATGTATGGACTGGGGGGAAGAGGCACTGTAAATGTTTTTTAAAAAGAAAACAGGTTTTTTTAACGCTAGATTTAACAAGCCTTTCTGCCAACGATAGCTTATAATGACATTTATCCTTCAGAAAGTTGATTTCCCACACACATAAGAAAAGTCAGGGATTTGGCAATTGTCTTTCTAACTGGTCAATTATTTTCTATTTAAAAGTTTCGTCCAAGATTATGTTTTAGGGCTGGGGATTTAGCTCAGTTCCTGTTGTCTCTTTTCCTTGTTTCTTTGGCTCACACTTCAGTGGTATTTGTGACTTGCTGGATTTTGAAAAAAACAAAGGATGTGGGGAGGAAAAAGGGATGTGGGACCAAGATGTCACAGAACTGGGAAGTTTCATATTACAAGGGAGAGCCAAGAGAAAATGAGGCATGCTAAATGCAATAAACAAAACATTCACTCCACTACCCTACCACAACTGCCACCAGGGACACAAGCAATAACTACATCATAGATTTCTACATTAAACACAAAAAATGCTTTATTTCCAGAAACATAACAAAGGAAGGGTAAAGCCCTGACCTAATCTTTTTTCTGCAAAGTAGTCTTTAAATGAATTTTTTATGGCAATTTATGGGTCTCTTAAGCAAGCATATTCAGTACTTTGTATAAAGAAAAAGATGTAGTTCCTATATTATCCCTACTCCCAGAAGATTTAGTATTTGGCATATATTCTTCTAGATTTTTTTCTACAAAGATACACCACATAATTACAAATTTTAAAAGAAAAACAGTTATTTGTCCAAAGAGTTTATGCTCTTAATCTAATGCTTTATGAATTATCCCTCCTTATTCTATGGTATCTATGTTTTCACTTTTTTATTAGTAAAAGTTTTTAGTACATGATTTTTACATTCCTTGTGGAAAACTGCTGCATCTACAGAATGCACTCTAATTCCTTTTTTAACCTCCTTTTCCTTCTTCCCCCTTCGCCCCATCCTTCTGTTGATTCCCCTCCTATTTTTTTTTTTTTGTGCATGTTTGCAATACATAATGTTTACATTCTTTGTGGGGAATTAGAGCATAAAAACTGGTTTCCTCTTCTTAAACTATAAACATGATTAAGATCTTTATATAAGGAAGGGGGGAAAAAAACTATCTTATCCAATCTTTTTCCCCAAATGCTTTATCTGTCTGCTACCATTTTTACTCCTTCTTTGTCTTTTCATTCAAGCTTTCCTGAGGGAAAATAAGTCTTTTCTGACTACTTCCTTCTCTCTTATCAACATATTCAGTAATTTAACCTGGTTTCTGTCTTCACCACATCTATCCCAGTCACTCAAAACTGCCAATGTCAAACACAAGAAAAGTCTCTGTTTAGATCCTTTATTAAGCTCTTGTCACATGACACTAGCTACAAGTCTTTTTCCTTTGACTGTATTCTATTGCTTTTCCTTGTGAAGCTTCTGACCCCTCTTTCTCATCCTTTACTGAGTTCTTCTCTTCTGCTCATTCTGACTTTAGTTCTCACCTCTTGTGTTTCTACATTTGCTTCTTTAATAAGCTCATGAACTCTTGTAATTTTAATTATCCCCACCAATCCATATCTCTTGCCTTCAGCTTTCTTCATAATATGGATCCATGTATCCATTGGTTGACTAGGTCTATCCACTTGGATGAGTCTTCCAAAGACACCCACAACCTCAAGTACCTTGTCAGCATGTTTTCTTCTTTCCCAATCCTCCACCTTCTCACTGTCACTCTATATTCAATTTGCTAAGGAAAAAGTGCAACAGAATTTAGTAATACATCATAAATGTGGCTGGTATAAAGAGGGGGAAAAAAAGTAAGAAACTGTTGTTAATGAGGATAGTCCATTCTTCAAAGTTTAACAGTGCAGAGAGAAGATAGAGCATAAAGTCTTTAGGAAGACACACCAAGAGGAATTCCCTTACATTAAGTCAACTGGACATCAACATTATCTAACACCATATCTCTAACTCTGCTATAGTGTGTAATGTAAAGTACTGTGTTGCCTATGTTGTCCTCTTCTGATCTGCTCTATATTACCCCCTTTTGTTTTATTCTCTTTTAAATAAAAAAAAAAAAAGGAATTCCCTAAGCAAGTTTTCAAGCTGTGGGAAGGAACATAGTTGGAAGAGAGATTGAGGTTTGGGAAAATATGATAGGAATTGAATTCTGAAAACTCTGAGGACAGTAGGAAAGCTTTTCCTTCTTGTAGCTATATTATATATTCTGTGTATGACATTTGCTTTAATAAATTCATGTCTAATATACACCCTCATTGCAATACTGAATAAATAATAATAAACAGTTTTGAAGTATTTATATAACATTTTTAACCTTTACATTTATTTTGACATTTGTAACTAGGCAAAAATTGCAATTGGGCCTAATTTGTATGATTACCTAAATCAACTATTTCTTTCCTCTCTTTCCCTCTCAAAATTGTATGTATATATTTTATATATATATAATATATACATACAATTATATGTATACAATTGTATGTATATATTATATAGTCCATTTCTAGTGAGTGTGAAAAATCCTTAAAATGTAGTTCATTTAAAACCAGTACATTTCATTTATACTCTTAAGTGTTTGATAAACTCATATTCTGAAATGAAAACATTACTTCATTTCTTAAGTCTCTATGCCATCAGATTTTTTTCTGTTAACCTCCATGCTAAATTTTTCTATGTAATACATTCTATATCTAAAGCTGAGACATGGCTTTCCTATACAGTTCTCAGTAGAATGACTTACTGAATTCAAATGAATAAACCTACTTTTCTACTTTTGTGGAGGAAAGAAAAAAGGGGCAGGAAGCAGGAGGTGGATGGGATTTAAAAGACAGGCAGAAGCCCGTACAGAGCAGAAGTTACTGGGTAGGCTCCATGTTCTTAAGAAAACTACAGCTCTAACAATAGTATTTAAAGTCACCAACACTAACAGAGAACTAGATAATTCTCTTTTGATTAGTCAGAAAAGAATTCAGAATAGCATGGGAAAGTGGAAGGTACAGCAGTATTTGGGATTTCAGAGACTGGACAGCTATCTTGGGCTGAAAACTTCTTACAGGGAGCAAGGCACTGTCAGTGAATAATGACTTTTTTCTCTTTTCCTTCTCCCACCATAAAGTGCTCACCATTCTAGCTCTCTTGCGCAGATGCGTCCCCCTCACCTGCGCTTAGTGAACAGTGCATAGAACCAGCCAGGAGCAGGCAGCTTGCTAAAGCTGGGACAGAGAGTGCTCTAACCTTTTTGACTCAGTTGAAATCCTCAGCTCCAGTGCCTTTCCAGGGAAGTGGGAGGAGCACAGGAAGTGATTACCCTCTGGCTTCTCCTCCCACAGAAGCCCTGCCCCCTCCCTCTTGGACAGTACAGAGATTAGCCTTCTTCCTCCTTCTAGTTCAGTCCTTTGGCTAATATGAAAGGCCACGCAGAAGCTCTGGACTTGTTTCTTGTGCTTGTCAAAAGTGCATAGATAGAAGACAGGGCTTCCCGGCAGGGAGGAGGGAGGAGAGCTGAAGATTCCTGCCTGGGCTGGCTGATCTAAACAGTCAAAGTGGGCAGCTGAGTGCTTGAAAGAGGATTATGCTCGCACTAGAAATAAGCAGTAAGTGAGTGACTATTGGCTTAGAAAGGGATTAATTCCCCTGGGGTTATGGGGTAAACTAGAAAATATTGCTTAATTCTAAAGTAAAACTGTAAGACTGTGGCTCTGTGTTCTGTTGTGTGCTATTTGGAGTCTAGGGGCTTAAGTACAAAAATCAGAGCTCTCAATGCCTCCTGCCACTCTTACAAAATGCCAACTTCTATTTAGTTGGGGATCAAAATCTTCTTCCCTGACCTAGCCTCTAACCAGGAAAATTTACTAGTAAATCAGATAAGGAGTGGAGATTAAATTCAAAAGGTAGAATTTGATGTTGGCAGAAAGTGAAATTTTGAATTATGTTCTGGGAGTGCTGACATTAATTTCTCTATTAGCAGTGATTGTTGGGAAAGTCTGGAGCAGTGGGCTAAACAGGGCAAATTAAGAGCTTTTATGATAAGGAGGCTACATAGTACATAGGCAAGGGGTTAAGTACAAAAATTATATAATAAGTGATAGAGGGGATTTTAAAAAAAACAGCGGGAAGAAGTAGTCAGAAAACAAAATGCATGGATAAAAATTCATTAGGAAAAGAAATTTTCAAAGACTTCTGAGCGAGCCAAAAATTTTGCAATGTTTACAAAGTCAAGACAATGATTCAGGAATACGTCAATTATTGTTGTACATTATTAATACTGTTGCTGGGCAAGATCTGTGGTTCTCTGGTCAGCAAGTTCTGGGCAATGAAGCCACTGCCGCTGGTGCAAAGAATTCTGGGATGTCTGACAGTGAAATGGATGGAAAGACTCACATTCCATCTCTACTTAATGTCCTTTTGTCCAGAAATCGAGTCATGCAAATGAGCTACTTGGTACGTATACAGATCAATATTTGGAAAGGCATTTCTAAATGTTTTGCATTAGAGAGTCTCTGGACAATATCTTATGGCAACTAGTGGACTAAAAGGTTACGAAGCAAAGTGCTAGAAAGAAAGTCAGCTTGACTGAAACCAACCTTGTTCTTTTTGTTTTTCATCAATCCTGAAATGGATTCTTAAATGAGGACAAAGAATAATAATAGAGAGAAAGAGTGTGGCCATCTGTTCTGTTCTAAGTGGCTACGTTCATCAATGTATGGATGAGAATTTTTATTTTATTTATGCATACTAATATTTGAAGATTCAGAAATTTCTTTATTACAGCAGAAAAAATCAGGAGCTGTGTCTGGGGGAAATTAAATATGTAAATTCAGTTTTTGAAGTGTTAGGAAAAAAACAGATAAGAACTGTGTCCCATGGCATGAAGAAGATTTATATGGTCACTGAAAGATATATCTCTTTCCCAAAGAAATAGGGATCATTCTATGCATAGCAGATTCAAGTGTAAGAAATATTTTTATTCTCCAAATTCTAGTTGTAGTGGTTAATATCTAAAGCAAGGATTTATTTTTTTAAACTTGGATGGACCACAGCTAACTTGTAGTTATTTCTATTTTCTATTTGTTTTGGTATGAAGGAGTAATGACATTTCCCATCAGCTATACTGGAGGGGAAGAAAAGGACTCAGATGCATTACCATTCTCCTGTAACAGAACTGTAAAATAGTTGCCATGATCAATGTCATTTTCTAGCTTTTAGGTTTAAAATTACAGATCTTGCTATGGCGGTAGAAGAAAAATGTGAGTGGTCATTGGGACCAGTAATAATAAAAACAGTAACAACAAAGTGCTAATAGAGTACATTTTTAAAGATGGCCTGTATTCTTCTAACTTCTTACTGCCTAATTTTGAAGTATATCTTATCTTTTGAAAGTTATAATAGTGAAAATCTGAAGAGTTTTAAGTTGTGTAACACTTCTCTTATTCTTAAACATAGTTAAGGCACTAAAGTAAGATATTTCATAGTCACATCCTGAAGTATAGTGTAATTCTAATTGAAGTTTCAATCCTTAAAAAAGTACAGTAGGGAAAGAAACTGTTCAAAAGGAGAGAACAACTGGAATAGGGGAAAAAAGAAAAGGAAAAAGGGAAAAGATTATATGTATATATATATGTGTGTGTGTGTGTGTGTGTGTGTATACCTAAAATACTATAACTATAAAGATTATATGTATATAGGTATATATATGTGTGTGTGTGTGTATGTGTGTATGTATATACCTACAATACTATAACTATACTACTGTAACTAAATAACTATACTACTAATCTCTGTTAATTCATTAAAAAGAACAGTTTGTGCTTTCATTGTTTGATCATTTTTATGCCTAAATCTTGTAACTTGAACAACTACTTCTAAGATAACAAAATGTAATATATTAACCAGTGTTAATTTCCTACTGTTTCTTTAAAATTCCATATTGTTTCTATCTTTTTATCTGTTTTGCTTTCTAAAATTAAAAAAAAGCAACAAATAGAAAAATAATACAGTAGGGTATTTCAAAGAATTCCTTTTTTTTAACCTCAAAGTGTTAAAGAATCTTTTCTGAAACTATAGAATAAATAAAAAGTATAAGATTATTGGCAAAAAAAGTTACTTGGATAACAAGCTCTAAGGGAATAAAATGAGTATGATAAACCAGTAATTTAAAAATGAAGACATCTGTTGTACATGAGAGACTGACAGAGAATAAGGAATCATGACTAGTAAACAAAGCTAAAGATTTTTATCTTTTAAATATATTAAGTAAGAATTAAGATTTTTAATGGAAAGAAACTAAATGATCATTTAAAATTATTCTTTCACAAGAAAAGTAAAGAACAAGGATATGGAAAGCTAAGCTGTGATGAAGACCTCGAAATAATTGTTGATCAAAAGGAGGTAAGTGAATGCTTCCATATGTTTTCTATTGTTGCATTGTAGATTTTACAATCTAAGCCCTTTGGGTGTTCAGCCATTCTTTGACTGAAGGCTACGTTAACCTTCTCTGAGGCCTGTAAAACAAGATAGATTTTGAGAGCAACTAAATGTCCTCCATAAGGCCTCTAACCTACTAACTTCTCATGTTTTGTATGTAAGAATGGTAAGAAACAAAGCTAGAACAAGATAAGAAAATCTTTGGAAAATTAAAAGCTCCATTTGATAAAATGAACCAAAACAACAATGATAATTTGTTTGGTTGGGGAAAACGATTTAAATAAGAACAAGAAAAAATGCTATTTTGATAGTGAAAAACTACCATTATTGTATCTTGTAAAACAATGAATATGATTTAGAGGGAGGGAAAAAAAACATGGAAAATTTGAGCACTCTAAAATAAATCTTGTCCAGTTTAATTTCTCAGATTATCTATAGTAAGTTTTACAATGATTTTGAAAACACAAAGAGGCCATTTAATAGTCTGTAACACTGCTAAAACCTCTAGCTTGGTTGTTATATGGACCCATAATGGGAAATGAAAACTGCTTAACAGACCATAAACAATGACCTACCAGGTAGTGGACAGTATCCAGCCTATGACACTGAATTGGCACTAGCCCTTAACATCTTTGTTAATTATCAAGGAGACAAGATAACTGCACAACTATTTAATGTTCAAGCACCGCTGAATCGGAGGATGATGTCAGCTCAAGTGCAGAGAAAGTGACAATTCAAAGGGATCTGAGAAGATGAAGGATTAGAAAGAAAGCAGTCAGTAATGTACAGAAACCCATCTCATGACATTTGGACAATTCCCTAATCAGACAGTTTGTTTGGCATCATGGTGACTGTATTAAAAGAACCATTGTAGACTTCTGTCAAAAAGGGAAATGACCACGAGAAGGTACTGGCCAGAAATAATTGATTTAGGGACTTGTTTGTTAAGCTTGTTTGTTAGGAATAATGAGGGTAACTAAAATGGCTTTCTAGGGGAACACTGACCAAAATTATCTCCATGGAGCTGCTTGGAGGTACATATGGATGGTCTTTTAGGGTTTACGCGAAGTGTCTTCGGGTTTCTCTTGCATTATCATCACTCCTACTTCTAAGTAACAGGGTGGGGTTGTGGGACTAGGCCTTGCATTTTGCTGCTCAGTGTCATATTTGAGTTTAGCTTAGCTACCTTATTAACTAAGGCAAGTGGCACTGGACCCCACGTGCTCTATTAAACTATTGATTATTATTTTGCCAGATTATTTAGTTGGGCTTTGCAATCTTTATCTTCTGCTGATACTACCCATACACTGAACCAACCTGGTCAATAAGCTGGTAAAACATAAATTTCATGAGAGTATTTTATGAGAACACAAATACATACAGATATAGACATACATATTTCTCTATTAAAAGAAAAAGTTACTTTCATAACATGTAGAAGATGAATTCTTACTTTTGTCTTCCTTACTGTCTTCCTCCTCAAAGTTTTTACTTTCTTTGCTCTGTTATTGTTTTCGTTAAATATTTGTGTTTTAACAAAATTCTGGTGTTCAGAAGACTACAAAGTTACACACTGAGATATTTGGAGTGGAAAGACCAAGGAAGTCAGGGTTTTTTGTTGTCAAGGTAACTTTTAAAAAATTTATGTTGTTATGAATAAACATATTTTATTAACTATTAAGGAAACTTTAAAAAAAAACAGCGACGTTCCTTCTTCGTCTGAACACAGCACTTTCCTCACTGGATCGAATGATCCAGTTTGTTCAGAGCCATCGTTTGCCTCTAGTTATCCCGGCTCTTTTGGTTGCTGCACAAGGTGGTACCGCTTGGCAGTGACCCAGCTTTGGAAAGTTTTTCGTGTCAAAACATGGTTCACAAAATGAATAATTGTGAATATGAGTTGGCTTTGGTGGCGGCTGTTGGCAGGGACAGAAGTCCTTCCCTGTTTGAGAGGATTATTTGACGATGTTGTGAGTAAATCCTAGACTGAAATAATGACAGTGTTGGTACTTTGAAGTACAATATTTGGGAAAACACATAATTATTGTTTATGAACCTATAAAAACATTCCTCAGCTTAAGATATAGACAGATAGATAGATAGATATGCATATATGTGTAAAAAGTGCTTTCCAAAAATGAAATATTGCTTCAAGATATGAGGTTTTATATGCATGAGATGAATTGATACGTATGTGCATTGTCTATGTATAATAAAGTTAAAACTTTATAGCTCTACATATTATTTTGTCAAGAATCTTTGTGTTTAATCTGTATCTTTTCAGAAACATGGTTGAAATTTGTTGATCAGTCTTTAAACAATTGCTGGTAGCTTTTTCAGGAAATGATGTCAAAATAAAATCACAGGAAGAAAATACTCGGGAGTGCTGTGATGGGCAGAAGTCACCTAATCTCATTAAATCCATCCCTCAGATGCTGTTACTCTACAAATGCTGTGTAAGCTACGCACTGGTTTATCAGTCATATGATTTGCAAGTCTTGTACTTCCACGGAAAGCCCAGAATCTGCTTTATATAAGCAAATAACAAAAGCAGCACATGGTAATCCGAGATTTGTTCTCCTGGCCACTTTCAGCCAAGGGAGAAAAAGATGATTCTGGGTTATTTCAACATGGAAAAAAGAATGTATTTCGGAAATGTTTAGCATTGTTTTGAAAGCCAATATTGTGATATCATGTGGAATTTTATTAGCAAAACTTACTTGCAAATCATATAAAAACATCCCAGAGAATTCTTAAATTTGTATTGGAATCCTAAAAAAATAGATGCCATATCATGCATGTGTGTATATATGTATACACATACACACAGAGTCATTTATATATACCACATTGGGATCATAGACTGTATTTTCCACAGAAATTCGCAGGGTTTTCAAATTTCAAACATAGGAAAGTAATCAAAGAAAATGTGTTGAATTAAAATCTTAATGCCCTTAAAACTCAGACATTTGACATAGAAATTATATATCTGTAATTGGCAAATACATATTTGGCTTTCTAAATAAATATTAAAGAAGGAATCTTAGATATGTATTTCAGATCTTGTTAAAGCAAAAGTATTCTTTTCTGATTGCAAGAGAGAAGAGTCTTGTTTAGAAATAATTCTCATGTGAACAAGAATTTCCTTCTGATATTAGAGATCTCAGGGATAGGGACATGGGAGTAGATGGTCAGGTATCTTTATTAAAGAATTTTTAAAATTAGTCACATTGAATAAATAATAAGTTCCTTCTATTTTAAATTATTTTGAGTATTAACTCAAGGTTTATCATAAGATGGATCCAGATATCTTTTTTCTCAAATGTTTCAAATTCCAGGTAGACTTTAAAAAAGGTAACAAAGACAGACCTAAAACCATAGAATACTATGTCTAGAATATAGAAAGATAGATATAGATTCAAGCACTGAAAAAATAATTGTAACAAAATGCTGTGGATCCAGTTGGTTACAGAATTCAGAGTTGCATCCTGCAGTGCAGTAAGGTGAGGGATGTCACACATCAGCCAGTTACAAGGGGAACAAGTGTGCCTAGATCAGAGCTATTTCTTCGACTGTTCCAGAATCGCCTGGAGGATTTGCTGTAGCACAGACTGGGATCTGAGGATTTGCATTTCTTACTCCTGGGCTAGTGCTACTAGATCCATACCACACGTTGAGATCTGTGGTCAGAGAAAATAACTAATGCAGTCATAAAGAAGAAAAAGTGCATGCAACTCATCACTAATGCTCTTCAAACTGGGCATTGTCCGAAATTCTAAAAACTAGAGTTCAAAGACATCTAACTTAGTGATACTGAAATCAAGAAAACCACAACTATTTACAACCAAAGATGCCTTTACAGACTCAAGATTATGGAGCGGTTGAATTCCATCTGGTAGCCTTGTTCGTGAACCTGTCTGAGCTCAGTTGCCTTATTTGTTAAAAAATACTTCGTTCTTCCTATCTCCTAGAGTTTATCTGAGATAAGATACATAAAGCTCCTTTATAAAGTATAAGTAGTATGTTATTTTAATTAGCTAGTCAACCCATCCCACCCCACCCCCCACTCAGTAAGCCAAAACTTTTGAGATCTAGAACAATTAATGGGTGCTTCCTGGAGTCTCTGATTAGGTACCCAGAGCACAAGAAGCCAGCTCTGTCTCTCCTGATCTCCTGTCTGATGCTCTCTCTGTCGCCTCCACAGAACTCTGCACCATTACTCATTGCTGGTCATCCTGTAAATGAGTTAAGAAACTGCCTTTCCTCAGTGCCCTAATTACACAAAATAACCAGCTACTGGTAATTACTATAACTAGCCAACATGTAAATATTGAACCCTCATGAAGATAAGCTTTTCCACAAACACTATTTAACTATTTACTTCCCTGTTGGCCCCTTGACATTGTAAGAAGAGAAATGCCCTTCCAAATAACCATATATAAAATTAGAGTTAAAAGGTAGTTTTTGACCACCGCTTACATTTCCTCTCAGTCTTCTAGAGCAAGGTTTCTGACATGCATAAGAGAAGCATCATGGCAAGAGACAATGCACGCTTTTCTTAGCCCAAAACCTTTCCATGAAAACTTATAAGGGAAGCTTGAGCAGAAAGCTCTGGACATTAGAACTTCTGAGATCTTTTTCTACAGAAAAAGAAGAGATAAGCTATAGCCACCCACTGTGTCTCCAGCAGTACATGAGCATTTGGGTAGGAGTGCACATCTATCCCAGGGGTCATTGTGGGTATCAGTTCCAAAAGAAAATCAAACTCAACATGAAATAAAAATGGAAGAGCAAGCAAAACAGATTAACAGAAAAGACATCCAGCTTCCTTCTGGTGCTAACAGATACCATAGTCCTAGTACTGTCCAAGCAACCGACTCGAGATCCAGTCTCATAAACAGTAAAAAAGATGAGGGTAATTTGTGTCACTGCCTTGCTGGACTCAGCACCATCTGGCCATTGCTTTCTCAGGCACACTTACATGGTGATTTAATTTAAAGAATTCAGATCCCATTTACTTGCAAAAATTGCAAATCAAAACTGTGTCTTGGTATCATGTATAACTAACCATCTCCCTGGGTGCCTTCTTGGAACTCTGTTACTTGGTCAACAAGAACAGAAACCCACTCCAAACTTTCAGAAAAGAGACAACTGGAGACATCGAAACATGGTAGCCTATGACACTGGAAGGACACAGCCTCGGATATTCTCACAGTAGATATAAGCTCAACAGCAATTTCTTCATAAAAGACTGATTGATAAGAAATGGTTACGTGAAAAGAAGCCAAATTTATTTGCTAGTCTTCTGAAGTCAGTATAAGACTCACTACTATAATCAGGTCAATTCCATCTTGTCTACAAAACTATTTATAATCAATAAATATTGTATAAGGAAAGGGGAAAGTTTCTCATTTGGTTAAACAGAAAACTTACTGGAATGAAAAATGGATTGCTCTGTATTTTGTTCCTAAATACTTCCCATTTGTATCAGGGAATATAAAAATAATCTCAAGTTACTGAAAATTTGGGGCAGGAGGAAGCCACAGTAATGCAAAATATCCTACATGTGTTTTCATTGTAAACTCACAATATAATCTCAAATGTTTTTTTATTTACATCCATGCATTTCAGTTGAGTATATTGATAGCCCTAAGCTTTACTGGCTCTGGGGAAAATATGAAGGGAAAATCTAATATTTTAATTTTGGAATTTTCTGATAGGTTTCTTAAGTCTGACAGTATTTGGCCAGAAAAATGTAGAGGGTCACTCTTCACAGAATGACAAAGGAGGGCAAGAGGGCCAAAGTAGAAATCCATTGTCCTAGTTTCTAGTCTGGCTTTACTACTTACTAAGCGGAAGAGTTTAGAGTAAGCAATTTAAATTCTGTGAGTTTCCATTTCTTCATGTGTGCAATAGCATAATAGCATCTGAATCCCATGTCTATGTAAGGCTGACATAGGGATTGTTCCTTGGAGAGCCTCCAGTGGCAACGGTAGAATTCAGGGCCCCTGCTGTTCTGTTTGATACTCTTACCACCAGTGAGCTACACGTCATGTCCTACATGGTGAGTTAGAAATGGTTTCTGTATCGTGACATCTTCACTTTATTTCCAGTGATTTACTGCTGAGCATTCTGTATGCCTTGTGTGAGACACAGCAGACACTTTAGTCTGGTGCCTTTTCGGTGGTGCCAGGCCCTCTGCCATGCCATGTGCTCAGGATTGTGAATATGGTGCAGAATGTGTGCCTGCCACTTCTATGCAGCGGATGAGATCAGAACCTTTATGGTTAGAAATCTTCTTGAGAACATGGTATGGCAACATAGTAACTATATTACTGTGGGAAGATTAGCCATCCTCTCTAAGCTGAAGCTACTTGAAAAGAAAAAAAGAACCATATCTACTTAATAAAGTACAGTACAGAACACAGAAGTTTCTAAATATAAATGCTTAGCCAAATACATGGCAGATAATCAGTGCTTTATAAGTGTTAGGCACTTTATGAGGGTTGATGGTAATCCTCATAGACTTATTTGCAGTAGGATCCCCTTGAATTTGGAGAGACTAAGATATAATAATTGTGAACAAAATAGTCTTTCTGGAGTCACAGGTGCAAATGCCCCTTCTGATCAGCCAGGTACAGAAATCAGAGTAGCAGGCTGTGTGTGAGAGAACTAGGATGAGACAGTGGCTCCCTGGAGCCCGCTGGCCCCTTGGAGATGGCAGCACCTACCACCCCCCTGCTGATTACTATCTCTTTGACAGTGGGCTAAAGTCACTAACCATACTATTTTTTCAAGAAACACAAACTGCTAATTTTCTTTTTAAATGTTTACCATCAATTTTTAAAATTTTAGATCATGTGTATTCAAATAAAACCACCTAAGTCTGTGCACAGCCCTTGGGGTCTGGGTTTGTGATCTTTTATGTTTGTGAAACTTCAAAACCCAAGAAAAACAGGGTGCCAGCTGGGCCTGGGCAGATCTCTGCTCACCTTCTCTGTTCATCTGTTTTACCCTGTCCCCCTTGAAAACTAATCTTAGTGAATTGTTGATCTGATTTAAATACTAGTAAAGGTCTGATTGACAGCCAGCCCTAAGTCCTGTAGGAAATTCAAACACCTTAAAGGGAACCAATGAACCTAAAATCGTAACTGCACTTGATAAAATGGGTAGGGCAGATATTCGTGAGCAGAAAGCATGCAGATGTTTCTACATATACAGGACTGTCTTCTGCCACCTTCTACTCCCACCAGTCTGACATCTCAGTGAGTAACAGTGTCCCAGCACTGCAGAAGGCAGGTACCCAGCTTCCCTCTGCGAGTTTGTCTCCCCCAGTTTTGAGGCAGTAACTGAACTCACATGGCTCGGGATAAAAACTAATCACCACGAAAGAGACCATGAATTACCACCTCTGATTCAGCAAACATCTGAAACATTATACGTCTTTATTTTAAGATATTAATGTATGACCTATGTTCCTTACATGGAAGGAGAGACAAGCACTGGATTTTCAAGCCGTCATAGGCAGTATTAGAACTCATACTGTAGCCTCCAGTGTTGGGTTTATTCATCTGCCGTGTAACTGACTTCCTAAACTACAATACTTCTCATCCTTTCTTCCTTTCCTCAAAGGTGGCTTATGCTGCTAAGCTAACCATATTAATCTAGCCAGGATGTTCCCTTCAGAAGACCATGTATTTGCAGTGCACAGCTAAAAGTCTATCTGATTTTTATGACAGCATAGTCATACAATGTACTCCCTAATTCTTCAAAAGAAGACCTCACAAATCTGGTGACAACTTCTGAGAATACATCAGAACACAGATTTTTCAAAATGGACTCTGAAATCTCCTGAACTATTCCCAAGGTGGCCAGCAAAGTGTTTCCTCTATCTTGACACAGATGGTTTTACTACAGCTCATCCCTCGGGGCTTTGCCATCTGGGTAAGCTTGTCATCTTCTTCCAGTTGGCCATGAATATTGTGAAGCATGTCTGATGTTGGATATCCAGTTTCCTGGCTCATTCATCTTGAAGCCAACTGCCACTGCTTTGACTAATGTCTCCTTGCAGATGAACTTACTGATTGCTAATTGGATCAGCACCTATGTGGCTAGAAATATTTGTCCTACAATGGTTTTCATTGTAAATTCAAAATCTGAATTTAAAAAAATGACTGAGGAAAAGGCAGCTCATACTGAATTATTTTTCTTGTTTTAATAGTTAAACCTCAGACAGAGTTTGGAGAGTAAAGTTCTCTTCCTTCTCTTCTGACTTTGGACCTAGGTGCCTGCATCTTGTCCTTGTTCCGACCTCATCATTTCCAGAGTTGTGCTTTTATTTCACTCCCATCCAGACCCCACAGCCGCATCCTTTCTTCCATGCTTAGCACCACTCTGACCCCTGCCCCGGAACGCGTCTCTTATTCCCACACTGCATGAATAAGGTTTGACAGAAGCGCAGTTCTTGCAGACCTGCTTTTTTAACGCTCCATTGCCTCTTTCTCTTTCTCCAAAACAACTCTACAATTCTGTCATTCCCATTTTTAGTCATGCACATGGTCCCGTTCCCCAACCACAAGTGAGTACCATTTCCTTCCTATCTTGTGATCTAGAAAACACACACACACACACACACACACACACACATACAAATGACCATTCAACACAATTGTTATTTATTCTTCATTATAGTATTTTTGACCAAATAACCTCATTCTTCAAGGATAAGAATAAGGGATCTATTAAATAAATGGTGAGAGAATGTACCATCTCATCTTTGTACTGGATGTTCTGAATAGAAAAAAAATTCATTCATCAGTTTTTTCTAAAAAAAAAAAATGATCTCATTTGTATAATTAGGGAATAATTAATGAATTATTGTTGTAGAAAAACACTAATCATAGAAGTAGTTTTTTTCCAGTCAAGGGTTGGCCAATTACCATTTCCCTACAATCCCAGCTTCGGTCCTTAAACTTTTTTTTTTTTTTTTTTTTTGGCACCAGGGATCGAACTCACAACCTCGCTCTTGCCGGGCAGACACTTAAACCACTGAGCTAAATCCCAGGCCCCCCTCCTTAAACTTTCAATGTGTTCCCAAACCTGGCACATCAGTGTGTGGGAGCGATGGGAGCAGACTCAGAAACAAAATGAATGCTGATGCATTGGCTGATGAACTTTGTTAATCAAATTGTTTAGTACAGGATAAAAGAAATTGAAGTTTGTGGACAAAGTTTGGTATGCTTAAAAAATGTCAGCGAAAGATCTGAAACTAGAAATATTGCAGTTTGTAAAAACAAACAAAAAACAAGAAGCAACTTATTTTTCTCTAAGAGTGAGCAATTTTCCACTGCTACACAAACTTCAAAGAATTTGGTTGAAAATCATATCCTTGGGGCCAGGACAACAGTTGACTTGTCCTGTGGACCCCAGCACCCCATGGCGGGGTGGGCACCCAAGACATGGAGAGGACTAATATTCCTCACTGTAGCAAATAAAATGCAAGCCCCACAGATGGCCCTGCAGGCTGTGCATGGTCAGCCATCCCGACTGCCCTTCCTCTCTGTCCGCAGCACCTCTACACCGTGTCCCACTTCTGCTGAACAGAATGAAGGGTGCCCTACGAGAGATGCTCTTCCCCAGGCCTGCCTCTGGCCTTGCTTTTCCATCTGCCTAGTATGTGTGTAAATATGTATTATCTCACAAATACTGTAACACGCCTGCTAGGAATGGAAGGAGGGAGACTGGACGGAAGGAGGCCTCCTCATTGTCCTGATGGAGAATAATCTCATACAGAATATGAGTGGTAAGGGAAAGGGAAGGAAAGAACAAGTCCTCTTAGCTCTGTAGACCTTAGACATGTGCAGACTTGAATCCTATCAATCAAGGGAGAAAAGAGAAGGAAAAAGTTAAAAAACAGACCTGCTCCTTTAAAGAGAAGAAACATAGGAAGAGACATAGACAAATCTGAGAATCGTTCATTAGAAAAATTTTGTATGCAAATAATTTTCGTATATATGTATATATCTCCTGGCTTGTCATTGTGAGGGAAATAGATAGCTACTAGCTGTATGTTAATGCTCTTTGAAGTTCTAAGAAAGAAAAGTAATTGAGCTTGATTCTACCCTGTTTCCAAGATTCTTCTTCCTTACAAGAAGCAAGGAAGAATGGTGAAGAGTAAAGATGCAGAACCAGGGCAGGGGACACCAGGAACCTTTAACTTTCAGTTTTCAGAAAAGAGAACTAAACAGAACATCGTATTTTTAGAAACTGGTCTTAAGAACCTATGTGAACAAAATTAAATTTTATTTTCTCACGATGAAGTAACTTAAATCTGGGGGAACATAAGATGTTGTTTTTGAACAAATAACATTATTCTATGAGAGTGATCTAACTAATCTTATTCATTCATTATACATAAGCTCATGTGTAACCCTTCTTGTTTGTTCATTTTTATTTTTCTGTTAAGTGTTTACTAAGTACAAGGACACAGAAATGACACAGCCAGCCACAGTCTTTAAGAAGCCCACAGGGTCATGTGACCCTACTGTCTGGTCCATAGAGAATTATAGTGCCTGGCTGTATGGAGTAGCCAGGGAGCACTGCCAGGGAGCACTCAGACATTATGACATGCATCACTGTCTCATTCCCTCATCGGAAGCCTTAGAAAATCTTCTAGTGCTCGATGTGTTCCCGGGAGGGGGCTTGGGCTTTGGGAACAGTTTCCACAGATGACTGTTTAGAGTGCATCCATTCAAACAGTGGTTGGTGGCTCGGCAGCATCAGCTTGTTGCAAATGTGTTCTCTGAGAGGCAGACTTCAGGGTGGGGACCCAGGAATCTGTTTCAGTGAGCTCTTTGGGGGAATCCTGTATTGTACACTCTGTGACTCTCAAGAACCATGGATTCCAGTTTTGGTATCAGAAAAGTAGTATTTTGGTAAAAATGTCAAACTGTCCCTCTAGGTTTATAAAAGGAAAGGTTCTAAGTCTGGTTAAGGATCTTTAATTCTGAATCAGAATATCCCTAAAAATTCCTGTCCAACCTCATCCATTAAAGTGAAGCTACACAAGAATCAAATCATATAATGAAGTGTGTTACAAAAGAAGTATAAATGACAGAGACCAAGAGGAAAGCTTGCTAACTCAATCTTTGTATTAAGCTTTCCTGATTTTAGACTGCTTTTATTAAAAGGCTAATATTAACTTGCATTTATATAGCGTTCACTACACACTATACTCTGTTCCAGAGACTCTTTATATGCTCCTCATTTAATCCTGCCAACAGTTCCTTGATATAGGTCCTATCATTCCCATTTTACAGTGCACACCAAGACACCGGGAACTGAGCTCAGGGCTTCTGCATTCCACAACCCCAGGGGCACGTGCTCAGTGCCCAGTTTGTGCAGCACTACACGGCAGTCCTGGGTCAAAGGATTCACAGCTGGGAAACTTCCTTTCCTCTTTCCCTGCATATCAAGGAGATCGGTTACAATCTTGACTGGGCAGAGAAACAATGCAGAATCTCATTTGTAATGAAAAGATGCATATGAAAAAGAAAAGTATAAATAAATTGAGATAGGTAAACTTAAAAATATATTCTTCCTCCAGAAAAAAGTATCAGAGAGAGAGAGAGAAAGAGAGCCATAAACATATACACCCAGAAACTAACCTGTGAAAAAGGCAGTTGCCAGTTCTTGGATAACTGCTCACTTCAGCATACAAACTCAGTGACCAGGATCAGGTATCCAGTTAGCCCTGCAGGGTAACCAATAACACCACGTGTTACTTTTGGGTGGCTGTATGTGTTTCAAGTCCTCGTAACTAACTCATAATGAGATCGTGCCATTCATAATGAGTTAAATCCTTTACTGTGCACTAGAATTACCTTTCTGCCCACCACACTTGAAATTTTCCACACCCAGCACAAAACCAGAAAGTCCATCTCTTCAGCATTTTTTGAGCAGCTTTCTGTTATGAGAGTAGATTGCTGTGCTCTGAAAACGTCACTCCACCAGCTGCCCTACAGGGGCTGACCTTTCTTCTCAGGCTGAAGTCTGTGCTGAGGTAGAGGTAGTTTATCCCTGGACCTTGGCAGATCTCCAGCATCACTGTATGCTCATCTAGAAAAGCCATCTGAGAACTGATATTCTGTCACCCATTTAGATTTTCTCTTGACATGGCTCTGCCCTCCCCCAGCCTTGTGATTTCTTTTATGATCTTCCCATATTCAGCACCAGCCTTCCTCCCCAAGCTTTACCTGTTAGTGCTAGCGGGTTGACAATCAACCTTTCGCCAGTTACGTTTATGGTTATTTTTTTTAAAAAAACTTTTTTCAAAGACTTAGGACAAGAGAAAAATATCATTTATGAGCCTAAGTATTCTTCCTGTTGTATACTCTCTCATTTTTATGTAATTGTAATCATAATTTTAATTTTTTGTATAGTTGCAGGTGGTAGGTGCTCACTTTTGTAACTCTTTTTTGTAAACTTGTGACAGACTTATTTTCCACATTGCTATATTGTTATATTTCATAGATTTCACTTAATGGTCACCTTATATTGGTCTTAGGTATTACTTTTCCTTATGATGTTCCCTATCTTGTGTGGTGTGGTGCCATCCATATCTTTCCCTTTCAGGATGTAAGTTATCAAAAAGGAAAAAGGAATCCCAAGAAAATCATGTACATCTCTATAATTAGACATATACTTATTTTTCATGGAGTATGCATGATGTTTATGGAAATTTGCACAGCGTAATCTTTTTGTGACCCTGCTGTGCCTTTCGGCACCACTGGAGATGACTTCATGCATGTTGCATTGCTTCATAAAACTTCAGGCTTACATCATGGTCCACACAGCAATTATATAAATATTATGCTTCCTGAGGCTGACCAGAACTGAAATGCAAACATGAATTTGCATAAACCTAGTTTGCATGAATTTTTAGTTCGCTAAGAAAAGAAACTGAATATTGTTAGAGCAACAAATACCTTTAGAGATAATTCACTCTAGTTCCATATTCATTGAGAAGGCATATGTACAAGGTATCCTCAGATCAAAAAATAGAGTTTAAAAACCTGATATTGAAATCTAAGCAACTTGTATGAAAGGAATACAATTTAAGGGACTATAAGAAATAAACCCTACAGCCACTTAGTATTGAAATACAACAGTAGAAGTAATTGTGAAATACTCTAGAATATGTAGTTTTAAAAGCATTCTAGATTTAAAAATTTTTCCTAGGGTCCCAAAATACAAAACTCTAAATTAATGTGAAACCAAAGATACAGGAGGGAGCTAAAATGCAAGTAAAGATGCTAGGATTCACGTGTCTGACTCTACCGATGACTTTTTATTTGACCTTGAATGAATCTGTAAGCCTTGAGTTCTCTATCAGCAAGTGATAATATTTTCCCTACTTTTACCTCACAATAATTCTGGAAGAATTTCTTAAAGAAAACTACAAAAAAAATCATTTGAGCCATGTGGATTGCTTCCTGTGAATAAATCCAAATTGGTATCATATGTGAGGAAGCCACTAATGCCCTGGGGTTATGAATCATCCTCTTGTGTAAAAGACTAATTTTAAAAATGAAATCCCCTGTAGAAAAATAAGCACATTCACAATGATTATTTTTACATCAGTAATACTGAGGAAGGGGTAAAATGTACTTGATTTTATGAATTTATAAGTGATAGAACTACATGGGATTTCTTTTTGAACAGTTGTTTAAAGTATTCATTTATGTTTTCCAACTGTCTCAAAAAGATTACACTGTAATACATAATTCCAAAGAAACAAGGTGCGTATTTTCATCACTCATAATTTTCTTTTTCCAAATGGACAGAAATTTTTTTTCCTGGAAAAGCAAAACTTATGCTGAGTCCTATAGATTTTATTTATCATTCAGAAATTACATGTCCAAGTGAAACCAACATAAACTATTTTTTATCCATTAGGACTCCAGAAATGCCTCTGATGGATTTTACCACCTGAGGCTTCTTTTTAAAATATTTTAAATGAAAAGCAGAGTTCATGATGAGTTTTTAGCAGAAAAGTCACATAACATTTCTCAAAACACAGAGAAATCCAATTAGCTTTAGCAAAGGGTCAAAGAAAAGGAGAACTTTCTCTCACAAAGTAAGTTGACATTTAGAAGCACTCTGTGGTTTAGAAGGGAATTAGGGCTCTACCAGTAAGCTGTCTTCGTAACAATTATTTGAGGTAATACTTATGCCAGAGGTTAGAAACCACAAATGAATTCTTACAGTTCTTCATTTAGAAATCTGCTTGAACCAACTTTCTCAGAACTTCCAGCCTATCAGGAAAAAGAAGAAAGAAAGAAAGAAAGAAAGAAAGAAAGAAAGAAAGAAAGAAAGAAAGAAAGAAAGAAAGAAAGAAAGAAAGAAAGAAAGAAAGAAAAGAAAGAAAAGAAAGAAAGAATCCCAAAAGATAAGGCTTATGCATTAGTGCTAAGGGGTTAGGGAAAGGCAGGTGTCGGGAAGTCTAGGTAGATGAACATGCCTTGAAGAGGTCATCTTAACACTTCAATGCTTAGTGATCCATTTTGGGGATGCCCATAACAATTGTACATAATGAAATGTTTTCTCTACAAATTCTTGGGTTTTTTTAAATTTTTCAGATAACATATATGAATTTCCTGCAAAAATTTAAAAAAACCACGTAAATGCATTTATCACATACATACACACTGTGAGACTGTGAGTTGAGTGGGTTGAACATGATACCCCAACTGTCCAGTGCACGCTTCTGGTGACAAGAGTGAAACTAAAGGCATCCACATCACTGAGCACCTGCTATATGCCAAAAATAATCTAAGCATATTATTATGCCAATTTTCAGAATGGGGGAGAAAAATCAAAGGAATTGAGTAGCTGAGAAGAATTGCATAACTACTAAAGCAGCTAAAATGAGAACATGGAGTCTGTCTACCTCCATGTCCTTCTCTGTCAAATGTCTTCCCACAGCCATGAATAAAATTGAAGCACACTGCATTTTGCTTGTTTTAAAGATAGGGATGGTAGTTACTTCACAATACCCAGCACCTATGGGAATTTAAATGAAAAAAGAAAGCCTTCTGTAAGTTAAAAATAAAAAGGTCACAGAAAGAGAAGACTAAATAAATGGGCCTGGATCAAAGCAAAGCCTTCCAGTCCCTTCCTAATGTCTCTTTGGAAGAAGCCGAGGCTTGAATTATGGGATAGAATAGGCAAAAGGTTCACTTGCAACACAGGAAACAAATAAAAATGAAGAATGAATTGTACTCTCTCCTAGTTTGCACACAAATGCATCTATATTTAACTCATAACTGGCCTCAAGATAATTGTGCTAGAAAAGTAAAATGGTTTATTTCACCAGGCTTTTTCCTCCATTCTCAGAGGGTAAAAGCTTCTTTATTCACGACATAGTGTTTTTGCAGCGTTGAGAGAACAAAGGTAGGCAAATTTCTGTGGGAAATAAAAAGCAGCAACTTCCAATGGCCAGATGAGGTCACCCCTCGTGTCCCTTTTGGATTTTTAGAATTAACAATGCCTGAGAGATGCAAGAGTTCATATAATTTATTTCTTTCCAGAAGACTAAGGTAGATAAAAGGAAATATTTAGCCAAAATATTTCACCAATGGGAATATTTTGAACAGTGTGACAACTTTTGGCTCCGTTAGTTACCACGTTGTTTTCTTTCTCACCATGTTTGGGCCAGCTGACCACGGCCTCCTTTCCCAGCTCTTCCTCCTCCATCATCACTTAGCTGCCTGTTGACCTTGAGTCTCCTGCTCTGCCCCTCAGAGAGGCTGCTTACTCTTTCTGCTCTCTGTGAGATGGTTTTCCTACCATTATGACACCTTTTTTAAGTAACATGGTGCGACACCGCCTTGCCAATGACCTAGCCCTGACAGCCTCTCACTGCTAAGGAAGGGTCCTTGTAAACATTCCTCACAAACACCATGGAAGCCAAGTTAGAGCCACTGAGGAATGACGCAGCTGTCTTACTTCCCAGAACAAAACAAAATCCTTTAACGTTAAATTGATCAAGGATTTTTATTAAAATGAAAAACCACCTTGGTTACACCTACATGGAAGTTGCCTGATTGGCATCAATAGTAGTGTGTTTTATTTAAAGAAAAATAAAACAGTAATGTAAGCTATTTTTTATTTCATCATTCTCTTCATCATTGACACCATCATCATCGCCATTGCCATCACCATCATCATATATCAATGATAGCCCACAGCACATAGATATTTTTCCTGCTCCTAAAGAGTATATGAAATTAAAGCCTAAACAAAGTGGCTTGATCAAAGTTCAAGTTCTCTTGTTTGAAGGAAATTTGGTATCACAACATGCAGGATGGTACACGAACTGTCCAAAGTCATCAAGACTGCACCCTCTGTCAGCCCTCTCCCTTACTCCACCGTAGAAGAGGACCTAGGCCCCCTATTCCAAAAGAACTGCAAAATCTCCATCTATCAGTTCTAGGCAACAAGAAAAAAGAAAAGTAGAGAGGGCAAGATGGAGTGACACCTACGCATCCTCTGGAGTTCCATACAGCCCGATTGTTTATATTTCATGGCCCAGATTTTAGTCAAATAGTAAAAACTGATAATGGAGAGAAATTGCTCCTGAAAAAATGAGTCATTTACTCTGCAATGCGGCACATCCACCTAAAAAGGTTTTTTTTTTTTTTTACTAAGGAAGAAAGAATATTGGAATAGAAAACTAGAAATCTCAGTTCTGATTATCACTCTCAAACTACCAAAAATAAATTTTCCCCCCTAAGTCAGTGAGAAAGAAAACTAAGCATCTATCACACATTTTTTCAGATTTTTCTTAGCTATTTGAATTTATAGTGTCACAAAGCTCCGTATTGTTTACTAAGAAGGAAAAGAGGAGGACTGGGGAAATATCTCTGTGGTAGAGTGTGCGCCTGTTCGTTTTGCATGTACAAAGACCTCAAAAACAGAAACAAAGGAAAAAGAAGCCAAAGAAGAAGGAAGATAGGAACAGCAAGAATTGTTTTTAGGGAATATGCAAAGTATCTATTTAATAATCTACAGCGTTTAGCTAATTTTAAAAAATAGATTCACTTGTGCATAATATTGCATAATTATACATGCATTTTCCTATGCATTTTGTTCTTCTAGAGATCACTAACCAATATGGCATCTATTCTGGTAGTCTTCAGCATTTAGCTAAAAAAGCTTTTTAAAAATTCACCTGTGCATATTCTAAAATAAGACAAAGCCAATAGGACTTCTGTCTTGTAGGAGCAATAGTTTCAGTGCCCTCTGACAGACACCCTTTGCCATTAGACACCACACACAGGCCTCCCTAACACACATTGCCCCATCCCTTCTCACATTTCCTGAGCCTGAGCGCTTGCCCATTTCCTCCCAGCCTTTCCGTTTTCCTGTCATTCCTCTAGCCAGGAACCCTTTCCACAGCCTGCCCTGCGCAGCAGTCTCACTGGCTCCTACCTCTTGAGACTTATGTATGATGTCAGTGAAGGGCATGTTATCATGACCTGAATTTTATCATATAATTCTACTAAACGGTAAAAGCCTCACTAGCTCAATACAGGCTGTGCTCCTACATTAACCTTCATACCGCTTTCTGGGGCTAACCCATGCAGCAGGCCTGCATCAATGGCATTAGATTAGAAGAAAAGAAGTGAGAAGCTGAGAAGGAGGACTTTGTAATAAAGCTGCACTATGTTTCCAGCAAACCTGACCAAGGCGTGCTGGGACCCAGCACCAGAAGGAAGGGGCAAAGGTGGCCTAGCACCAGGAAGTCAACAAGCGGTAAAACACCCACCAGTGTCCTTGTCCAAGAAAGCACAGGTGGCAGTGCATTGGGGGCAGCATGCTGTCCTTCACCCAGTGTCACAGCAGGGAAAGCCTGGCCCAGGCAGAGCAGATCCTCCCCCAAGGCTGATGGCCTTGGGAAGGAGCCTGACGGTGGTGTAAGTGAGGTGTTTAGGTCTGGGTCACAGCAGGGACAGAGTCCAGAGCAACTGAAGGCAAACCCAGCTGTGCAGCCCAGGCCAGTCCTGCTAACCCTCATAGGTAGAAACTGCAGCTCATTTATTGTTCTCGTCTCAGCACCTGGCACTCTAAAGCTCCTAGTAGTTTTTAAATAAATACTCTACCTTCTGGGTAACTTGTCTATGATCACAAGATGATCTGAAAAGTCTCCGGATTCCTGCCACCTTTAAGGATTCGGTCACTTTCACTTTGTGTGAGGCAGGTAGCAGCTTCTTTCTTTACATTTGCAGAGTATCATCCTCCTAGTTCTGCACAGTGCTTCCTCGATAACAAGCAATTTTGCGTGCAATTCCATCAGATGTTTTATACAAAAGGAATCTTCTATATCTAAAAGGCAATATTTTTAATAAGTCAATTTATTCTCTATGTATATATTAGAGAATGCTATGTATCACTTTAAATTATGATGGCAGAGTTTATATTGATATGAAAAATGGTTACAAGCAATTAAGTAGACTGGCCAGGGATTTAACTCAGCAGCACAGCACCTGCCTGGCAAGCACGAGGTTGTGAGTTCAATTCCCAGTACCAAAAAAAAAAGAAAGAAAGAAAGAAAGAAAGAAATTAAGCAGACAGTAAAAGCAAGATAAAATTTGGAAAGGTCCAAAAATGTTCACACACTAAGCAAAAAAGCCTCTAGGGAAATATTCTAAAGTATTGGCAGTGATTATCTCTGGATGCTGAGATAAGTGATTTTTAAATTATTTTCTGCTCTGTACTTTGCCATTCATCAATCCTCCTAAAAATTAAAAAATAAAATAATGCAGCATTAAAAATAAAAACAGCCTCCAGTGTTTGTAGCGGCACAGTTTGTAGCAGCCAAAAATTGGAAATAGCCCAAATGCCAACCAACCAAGGAATGGATAAAGATGTGGTTCTTTGATACAATAAAACACTATTCTGCCATGAAAAAGATAAGCTTGAGACATTCCTAGGTAAATGGATGCACCTTGATACCATACTGTTAAATAAGTCAGACACAAACTGCATTGGTCCTCTGGTGTGAGAAACTGAAAGTGTAAATAAGAACTAAAATGTGAAATAGGAAGAAAATGTTCAAATTGGGAAGGAACAAAGGAGGAGGAAGGGGAAGGAAAGAAGGGAAAAGTAAAAAAAAAAAGGGGGAAAAATAAAAATAAAAACAACAAAAAATCAGAGACTTGCACAGTCAGACTAGAAATAATGCTGTTCCAAACATCAGCGACAGAGTCCTGTGCTTCATCTAAATAGAAAAGACACGATGGAGTTAAAACCAGGAAAGCTAGTCATAGCGTTTGCTTACTACTGCTGTGGCCTTTGGTTAAGCATTATTGAAGTCTCTTCCCATGAATGTTGAAATACTGATTGCTTGTGTTTAATATCAACATCAGCAAAACTGCTCTAAAAAAAGCACTCCCAGTTGCCAGTTTATGTAATTGTGTTAAAATTGCATTTTAACAATAAACATTAATAGCTGTAGAGACTTTGAATTAATAAAAGAATCCAGTGCTCCCATAGCATGAAAATCTGAGGTATGCATTCTTTTTGTTTATCTGGTACTCTTCAGTGACTGGGGATTGGGGGTTAGAAGGAAGGGGAAAATGTGCAATGCACTTACCCCATTTTAAAAGCAATGGTATCATTTATAATTTTATAGAATTGAACCGGTAACTCCTACAGGGAGGAGGTTTTGCTGAGCTCTGATTCTCTCCTTGGCTCCACTTATCTAAGTGTATCTCTTCTGTCCTGAGATCCTATTTGTCTGCTCATTCATCTTCTCCAGTCAGATAGCAACTCTGTCAGTTCTCATTTCCAAATTCTAATTTTCCTCCTTATAACTTCTCACCTTGCTGACCACAGGCAAACAGGAGAGACAGAAACCAAGCTACTTTTGGCAGGAACTTTACATAAAGGCCCAGCACCAGCTGAAATCCTATGGGAAGGAAGATAATTTGCTAAACAAAGATTACATCAGGGTTCCATTTGCCACATCTTTTGTGAAGGTCAATCACTTTATTATAAATTTCGGAGGTGTCTTGCCCAAATATAAACACCATTAAAATATAAAAATGTGCACTGAACCTCCATGTCCCTTGCTCCAAAAAATAAATCCACACAATTGATTCATAATTATGGAAAATCAAACATGTGTTTATTTATCCCTGTTTGTTAACGTGTTTAGTAAGGAAAGCCATCTGACTAATGTTGGCATCCTAAATAATCGATTTGGTCCCTGTTTGTACCGTTCACTTCTTTCCCCTTTAAAAATAACTTTTGAAAAAGAAAGATAAAATGTACTAAGTACATGTAGCAACTTCTCACAAGTAATATAAGCATCATGTACTATGCACATATACGAATAAAATACAAGATATGCTGCAATGACAACCCCTGTACTCCCAGCATTCCAAGAGGCTGAGACAGGAGGATCACAAGTTTGAGCTCAGCCTGGGTAACTGCATCATTTAGAACCTGACTCAAAAACACAGCTGGGTTATTCTACTACTGTAATATAGAAGGACTTGGCTCTTAATCCTAACTTCTACTTCCTAGCTGTAATTATGGATAAGTTCCTTAACCTCCCTAAAATTCTTTTCTTTGACTGAAAAATGAGCCAAAGAATGACAGCTATCTCTACAGTTGATGTCAAGATTTGAAACAATGTATTCTTGGTACATAATAGGTATGCAATTAGTGGTAGCTATAATCATAATGATTATATGATTTAATTGTTACTATACTATAGCTATATAACTATATAATTGTTATTCCAATAATGGTAACTGGACTCATCAACCTCATTATTAGAAACTTTCTATCTATTAAGAATCTAATTAAACTTTTTTGTATCATCATTTATTGCTTAAGTATTTTAACCCTGCTTCTAATAGATAAACATACTCTGTGAAACTGAGAAAGACTATTGCCAGGTTCTCAAATGAGTACATTTTCTCAGTGCCTCAAGAAAGGATTTGCAGTGACTACCCTGTTCATTAATGTCTGAGAGCCTCCATTCAACTGGAAATTACCCAAGTACGGGGGTCCATGACTCTATACTAGAAACCCCAGGCAACCAGATTGCTCAATATATACCTACTGCTACTGACATTGGCCCACAGAGTTAATAAATGCACGTCAAATATCACTGATTGATTCCTCTCTATTTGTCAATGCAGAAATGTCATGTACATTACAGCTCTGTTTCACACTGTTAAGAGGTGGGCCTTGGGTATTCAGGAAGCCTGAACCAAGAAAAACTGCTGCACTAATGGAAAGTGTTCCTGGTATGCAGGTGTTCTGTATGGATGGGGGAACCTGTGGCTCTTGAGTACCCCCCACACACATGTGTGGTTTGAACCAAGACCTTACACACCGAGATACACCCCAACCTTTGTTTTAAAATCATGGTCTAAATCACTGAGTTGTGCAGGCTGGGCTCAAATGCACAATCTTCCTGTCCCAGGCTCCACTGATGGTACCACCAGTGTGCAGTACCGGACCAGGCTCCCTGGTTCTCGGTAAGACATGCACCCTGGAATAATCTGAAGAGTTTTTTCAAATACTGATTCCTAGGTTCCTCTCTTAAGGATTCTGATTTAATTGATGTCTGAACTAGGTTCAGCTCTAGGTCCCCTCACCCTGAGCTCCTGCCCTCTCAGTAGTCCCTGAAACCCTGTTACTGACTGCTCAGAGTTAAGAGTCTGTGCTTCCTGAGTTGGCAGTTTGCTCTTCTGCTCCCTTTCATGTTCTCATCCTCACTTCGAGCCTCTACTCGGATGTTTCTCCATCTTTGATACTTTCTTCTTCAGTCTCCATGTTTGATCTGTAATAAACAAGAGCTTTCAGTTGGGAGATTTGAGCTATTATCTAGTGAATTCAGATTCCTTAAGTCCCTGCTAGAGGCCCTTGCTAGCTGGTCTCTTTATTTCATTTACTTTTCAGAGCAATCTTGAGGACAATTGGGAGCAGCCTGGCTACCACTGAGGGAAATGACTCAGTTTAGTTCACTAATCCTGCATTAAAAACCGTAAGGGTCAGCCTTCCACTCAATCAAATCGTCCTGACTTAAGATCATTTGTTCTTTCCACTCACTGTGGGTCACAAAGTCAGATGAAATGTAACATGTCTAGGGATCCACTGAATCTGGCTTGAGGGCTACCAGTTCTTAGTCTTTGTTATTGTTTCCTGCTTTAAAAAAATAACTATCATGGATTTTCTCTCTGCAACCACGCAGTAGAGCCAAAAACTACATTGCATGACCTTGAGCAGCCTAATTGAAACTAATGGAAAGCAGGTAAAGAAGGTAAATGTTTTATAGACTTTCCTGTCAGAGCTGCCAAGCAAAGGAACTTGCTACTTCGTGAACCCTAGGAAGTTATTTATGCAGCTGAATAAACTCCTGCAGTTCCCCTAAGGAAAGATCTTGCTGTGCACAATTGTGGTAAGCATTTCTTGAGCTTCCAGAATGTACCAGGTACTTTGCTAGACTCTAGGAGCTGTCCAGATATATGTACTCTGTGGGAGCTGTATGAGTTTCCGTGTTGCTAGGCACCATACTGAACATTCACATTTTAAAGGTGAAGTGGTTTAGTTTGGCTTTTATTTTCAGGAGATTCATTCCATGGTTGATTCTGTCAACATCATGACAAAAGTGGGTGGTGGAGCAAGGCAGGTTAGTTCGTGGTAGCCAGGAACACAGAGCAGGAGACAGTGCCAGAGAGGAAGGAATGAGGGACTGGATAGAATACCCAAGGTCACACCTCTGTGACTCACCAAGACACATTCACAAGTGTGCTTTTTAATTGCTTGGGGACGTTCAATCCAATTGATATAGGAGAATGAAACTCCCGACCTACTATATCCGAGTTCGTGTTCTCTAAAATCAAAGAATGAATTTTAGGAACAGAGGTGAAGAGTAGAATATTTTTATTGAGAGAAAGCTTCCGTCTGTAGAGAGACAGAAGGGGTTCCCGAGTGGGTTGCCCAGTACTCTATCTTTTCCAGGGACTTTTATAGAGTAAAACCATGGGTTCAAGGGGGAAGACTGGAAACTCACAAGGCAGATGGGCATAAGGTGGGACATAACTATAGTTAGCCAATAAGATCAGTAGTTTAGGTAAAATTGATTACATTAGGGACAAATGGGAAAGCAAGTCATGTAGGAAGCGGACATTCTTACAGGCCAATGACTCTTTGCTAGGGGGATGGGAACCATTTAGGGTGTCAATCCTCAGGATATGGGTGCATTTGTATGGTCTTTTGTCTTGAGGTCTGGTCCACAGCAGGAGGTGTCAGCTTCCCTGGCAGTTTCCAGGTGTCAGCACTGGCTCTATTGAAGACCCAGTTATCTCACTGCCTATAATATTTCTGACTAACTCAGTTGCCTGCTACACAATGAGTTTGACAGATAAGTTTATCAACCACCGACGCTTAAAACTTACTAAGTAACTTGGCCTCATACTAGCAAGTTTATAGATACCACTGCTTTAACACATCATAACTTTGAAAGGTAAGTACCATTAACCTCAGTTAGAGATGAAGACTTAGGTTAAGAAAGTTTTCAGAAGGTACAAGACATTAAATGACAAGGAAAGGACTTCAGGCAGAAATTAAAATCTGTGCCCTTAATATCTGTTCCAAATATGTTCCCTCAGTGGGACACCAACTCAGAAACCTGATTCATCACTCAGCAAACCTGCCCTGTCTCTGGTGTCCCGGTGCCATTTCACACTGTCCCAACCGTGCTAAAAGAAAAAGAAAGAGCAAGTTGAGGATCTGCACTCTTCCAGTCCCTTTCCAGTACTAGAGATTTGACGTGAAAACTGTAGTTAGACCACAAGAGAACCAGTTGCAAGTAGGCTTTGATTTTTTTATTCTGTTGGGTCCAAAGCAGACTATGCAATAGGAGATGTCTGAGTGTAAGTACTGCGTCCTTTTCTCATTTCAAACTTGACTCAGAAATCAGCAATGTGTTAAGAATAATAAACATACTGAAAGGTGGCCTTGCATCATGAAGAGGACTTCGAGGGAAAACTTGAAAGACCTAAGCTCAAGTCCTGAATTTGCCACTTACTAGTTTTATACCATTTCACTTTATTTCAGTAGTTTCTGTTTCTGCATGTTTAAAAATGGGGTGTGCAGATTGTTACGGGAAGCCTTGCAGATGTACAAAAATGCTTGCATTCTTTCCTTAAACCACAATAGATAACTGCTAAAAGCACCTCAAGGTAAATGTAAGTTGAACTCTTACAAGACTTACAAGAATTGATTTACAACCCAGACGTAGTGGTGCATGCCTGTAATCCCAGCACTCGTGAGACCTAGGCAGGAGGATTGCCTTAGTTCAAAGCCAGCCTGGGCCCCATAATAAGTTCAAGATTAGCTTGGACTCCATAGGGAGATCCTGTTTCAAAAAGACCAAAAAAAAAAAAAAAAAAAAAAAACCTGATTTACAAACAGTAGCAGGAATGTGAACTATTTAAAGATAAAAAGGAGCAAAGAGAAAAGGAAACTGACATTTATTATTAAATCTTGGTATATGCCAGTGCATGTTAGGCCTTCCTGGAGATTTCATTTAGTCTTTCTGACAGCTCTGTTGACAGCCATTTTAATCTTTGTTTTCATATATGATGAACTATTAAGACTGAAATGTTAAGCAAAACTGTCTGAGTATTCATGACTGCATTTGAACTCGAGACCCCAGGCTTTCTGAGTCTTTCTAGGGGAGACCGAAGGAGCTTGATTCTTGAGTAAAATTGTATTCTTTGAAAGTTGGGTTGAGACTGTCTCATCTTTCATGCATCTGAAGTAGCCATCTGCTGTCACTCTTGTTAAGAGTTGCTCTTCCAACAGAAATGTCACTGTGAACATTTCTCAAATGTATCATGTATTTTCTCTGCTCCTTAAAATTTGCAATGACTCCTGACGACAATACAGACATTGTAATTACCCGTTATTATTTTGAAAAGTAATCTGTGCATCCACAAATGACTCAGTTGTAATTTGATTGGGCTGTAAGTTTAGAAACTTTTCAGTCATTATAGTCTCTTTGGGAGGATATAGTCTTCTTGCAAGTTTGTGGAAAGAGTCCCATTGAGAGTAAGCATTACTTATCCTAAATATTTGAGTTGCCTAGTTTTGCTAGGAAGCCCGATGGGTTTTATTTCCTTCTACTTTGCCCAGGGCACTTGAGTAGTTGATACAGAAAGGGAAAAGATCACTCACAATTGGCAGTGTTAAGCATTGTTTTGAGAATTGTAATGGAGCCCTTCAAGAGACCTTTGTTTGGCTTAACCATCTAAGAGCTCAAGCCTTGTTTTTCTCTTTCATATAGATGACAGCAGTGGGCCACAGATGTCACATGCTTATCACTGACTACTTCATCTGCTTTATTGTGATTCTCCACCACGTGATAGGAAAAGCATTGCTTACAGAATGCAGACTGCACTCATCTTCCCAGAGGATTTAGCTCCCAGTGATCGGAAACAAGCAAGTTTCCATATCTAAACACTATAGCAAAGCATTAAACTAATTGAACAGAAGTTTCTGTTCTTCTGACAATAATTTCCTGCATGCTAATTATTACACATTTAAATACTTTATGTGAATTAAAAGTCAGTTTTCATCTTTATTCATCCATTTCATTAGATGATTTCATTTTAGGAAATGAGGAAGTAGATGTGATTCATTGTGCAACAAATGAGCAATTCATTCATTTATGCAAGGAGTTAGTATTGGCTTGGCTATCTCTGTGTTAAAAGAGGAAATAATTTGTTTTCCCAATGCCAAGGTGACCACTGGGCATACAATGAGTGCTTATGCCATGCAAACGGTCACAATAGCACTAGTATACTATAAGATACTCACTTGAAAGTGAGAACAAACTGCAAGCACTGTAAGTAGAAAATAAATATGATTCTAAAATTAAACACAGTATAAAATAATCAACTCTTGAATGGTTCTTTATTTTTCAAGTGCTTGGATATATGTTATATCACTTGATTGCTATATAACAATCTGGATGTCAATATTATTATATCCCCATCTTACAGGTGAGAAAATCAAGGTTCATCAGACATTAGTACGTTGCTCAAGGACACACAAATTATAAGTGGCAGAGCCAAAATTGGAAACCATGCCTCCAGACACCAAAATATTGTGCTCTTCCTATCTTTTGACCTGTAATTACAGAAAAGAGTGAAATAAAGGGTAACTTCTGTGTCCTTTGGGTGTTCTAGCTCATGTCACCACACAAGGTCTCTTCCTGTTTCCATCAAGTGGCAGCTGCCCTCTTTTAAGCTAGACCAGAGTGCAGTAATAGATTCAGTTAAGAGGTGAACTTTTTCCCTGTCCATTGTCCTCCAACCATGCACCTCAAGGAAGGCAGAATCTTGGAAAGGGACTATCCATGTAATGCGCATGGGCAAAGAAAGAGAATCTAAGTGCAAAGTAGGGCAGGTGAGGACTAGAAGATCCAAAGGGGAGAGTGTTCATCTCTGAGTATTAAGAACCAGTGTAGCAAGCAGCCTTGCACAAGTTCTAGTGACCTTAGGCGTGTGCAAAGAGGCAGAGGACAGAGGTCTCTGGCCAGCACACCCCCACTGCTGGGCAGTCATTGCTTGGGCAACTGTAGACATGTTCCACTCCACAGCAGCCATGAGGTGTGCACCAAGTTCAGAGTGGTACGTCTCAGGCTGCAGGTGCAAAATGCTCTAAAACAATTAAAATAGAGGAAACAGCAGCCATGGAAAGGAGTCCTTGGAAAGAAAGGAGTACCTTGCTTGCTTGGAGCAGAAGCGGAAAAGGCTGTCACAATTTTATTTTCTGGAAGATGAACACTTTCTTGGAGAGCTTAATAATAGAATGATAGAAGCATAAATGTGTAGCATCAATTTCTTTTTCTCTAACTGGTAAAAAGCAGAGAGAACCTTAGATTCAGTCCTTCATTCTTTTGTCAACCTTGTTTTGGAAAGAACTGCTTATTAATCGTATTTTCAAACACAGAGATGTCCTACTTCCATAGCTAGTGTGAGCTAAAGGTGCCTGCTTATTTGTTTGTTTGTTCAGCTACTCTGGCTCCCTACTCTTCCCTAACAGATTAACTTGTATTATGGTTAGAAGCCTGAGATTTGATATCCTACAGACTGTGGTTCAAATTCAGACTATGTTGCTTATTAGTTGTGAATTGTGAGCAAATCATTTCTCTAATTCTCAGTTACTTTGGTAAAATGAGGAAAATGCAGCCAACCTGATAGATTTTTGTGCACACTACATGAAGTGCTGCATGCTGAAATGAGACAGAAACAAAAGGACAAACACTGTAGGTACCTAGAGCAGTCAAATTCATGGAGAATTTGGGCTAGAAGAGAGGGCAGTGGAAAAATTCTTGATTAGTGGTTATATAATTTTAGTTTGGGGAAATGAAAAAAGTTGAAGAATCTGGACAATGGTGATCATTGCACAACCACATGAGTGTGTTTAATGCCCCTAAGCTTTTCTACACTTAAAATGACTAAAGTGAAATATGTTCTATATATTTATCACAATTAAGCAAGTAAACAGATGTATTGTTAAAATCCCTACCATAGTCCTTGGTACACAATAAGTAATAAATAACTGGTTCTTTTAATCCTGAATCCCCATCCTTTGCTTATTTCTACCCATGCCATTTTCACACTGTGTTTTGTCTACTCTTATCAGTCACTGTTTTTATATTTCAATCATCTTCACAGTACAGAACCACTGATTATATCTTCTTCATTTTGCCTAGCTCTAACCTAGCAGGCTGTATGCAGATAGTAAGCAATCCTATTTTTTAAATCTTAAAACTTCTAAACATTGCAGTAGATCTCATATTTCTCTTTCAGTGTTATATGATTATTTTGAACTAGAATAATGACCCCACACCATTGTACACATAAATGTATGGAGTTCTTTATCTTTAATAAATTAAAAGGAAATTTCCCTAAATTAAGTCTGTGGATTCAAATGTATCCAGTACTCACAGAGTTCTAGCTCACTCTAAAAGTCCAGGCAGAGCAAAAATGGCCTCCAATGTTGCTGCTCTTAAAGAAAGATGGATGCTCTCTGGAGTTTTCTGATTTCATGGGAGCCCCTCATAGTCCAAACTGTGTGCAGTATCATTTCAAAGAAACCGCAGCCAGATGCCATCAGCTTTGAAGAACACTGGAGATCATTAGAGAAGTTTCTTGACAGTGCTGACTGAGACCATCCCGAAGCACCTCACACAGAAAGCCTTTCAAAAGCTTTCTATAGATTCACTCCCTCTTGTCAAACTATCCATCTCACTCCAACTGCTCAAATCTCAATCTCTCTCCCTCTCTCTGTCTTCTGCATGACCACCCCCCATGCTTTCTTCCCATCTGTCGCTTCCTTATCTGTGCCTCACCTGCAATCCCACATTTGGTGCCCACATACAGGACACCAAAATCAGGTGCCCTGTACCAACTGGTACCCAGCAAAATAAGCAGGTACCTTATCCTTTGCTCTCCCTGAAATTCTGGTGCAAAGAAATTTAAAATTCTGCATCTTGTGAAATACTGAGAAAATCCAATGCCAAGTATTTTGAGGACTTGTTCATGGAGAATTATTTGACCATTATAACACATTCATTCTAGTTTTTTAATTTATAGGATGATTAATTGAGAAAAATGTTATGAACACATTCTTTCTGTCGGTGTATGTGTCTATGGTGCACTGCAAGACACTGTTCTTCGCAGGCCACTTTAAAGAGGTCGGGCCACGCAGACCTCCCTTGTCACTCAGTGGGGCTGGGGACCACTCTTGGCACAGCTGTAACCTCTGCAAGGCTTGTGCAACAAAAAGTTTAGGAATGTGAATTGTCAATACATTGACCTTCCTGCTCTTATGTAAATGAGGGCTCTAAGTGGACTGTAAATTCAAGGTCTCCTGCAGTCCAAATCTGCATCTGTGCTTAACACAGAAAGCTACTTGCATCAGAATCTGAAGCCCCAGGCTCTTCTTTCAGACTTTCAATTCCCAAAGCCTAAGGATTTTATTTCCTCTCTTCTGAATCCTCTGAATATCTTGCTTTAGTTTAAGTCTTCAACGATGCCCATGAAACCCCTTGTAGGGATTCACCTTCCAAGTTTCTGGTCCAGTAGAGAATTTGCATTTATAACAAGTTCTCAGGAGATACAAATGTTTCTAGTCCATGGACCACGCTGTGAGAACCACTGGAGTACAAGATTTTAACCAACTGTTTCTTGGGAGAGGTACTAATCTTGTTTTCCAGAGCTGTTCTCTCCTACTGTCTTTGGTAAACATCTTTATTTCAAAGGATGGCCATTCAGAAAAAAAATCCTATCTTAGCACTCCCACCCCTATAGAAATAAGATCATATGGAAAGTCTAGGGTTTAGACAAGAAAACTAAAGTCTAATTCGTAGGTGAAATGAATTTCACATAGGAGTTGAAATGGCACCATGGCAAATGGAACATAGTTTCAGCAGCACAAGACAAGCTTTTCCCCCAGTCCCTGAGCCATTTGCAAGGCAAGTCATCCTTTCAGGGCTCATGCTTTAGAGCCCCTGTGAAGAAAACACTTCTGACAATTGCTGCCTCAGAACTTAACCTCTAATGCAATAAATAGGTGACTGTCTGAACTACAGAAGAGATTTAAAACTGGAGTCTAATGGCTTACGACAGCCCAACACTGGTCTCACCCCCTGCAGGAAACAGTAGTTGCAGGTCTGAAGTCTTTGCAAAATGAAGCATTCCCGAGCCAGTTTCTAAAGGAACTTCCAGCATCCAAAGAGTTGAAACTCCAGAAAAGGCTTTTGCCTTACACCCACAACCCCTCCTTGAAGCAATTCTACACTGGAAGGTCTTTACCCTGCTTAAAATACTCACCTTTTTCATTGTTTTTATTGGTGGTATTTTACCCCATAAGCTTCTATTTTGTGTGGCTACGCTAATGAACCTTATAACTTTGATCCCAATGGATGCAGACAGTTTTATTAGAAATGCTATTCTACTTACCTACCAAGGTGTTCAATGCTGATTTAGAGGTTTTGAGTTCATTGTGCTGATCTAATTATACCAGACAGCTCTTGTTGAATCTCCAAAGTGACTGGATTTGAAGATCTTTTGTGTGCAAATGCACAATTTTAAAGGGATTATCAGATTAAATGCCTTCTAACCTCTTATCCATCCAAGTGAGGAACAACCAAGGTGCCTCATTTAGCATGTGAATTCCATTGAGTTTAATAGGGAAATGGGCAGTTGGCTAGTCTACATATTAGTAAGTATAGGGCGAGATTTCTGGTATAGATGTATGTTTACTGATTATGTTACTGTAATATGCTACTGACTGCATTTTAACACAAGATAACTCAATAACCCCCTCTAGACTAGTGACAGTTTCATACACCTGGAACATAAACATGTAGTGAAAATAACTCATGATGTCATGCATGTGGTCAAGTGCATTCCTCTTATTGTTACTATCCAGAAGTCAAACCCATGTCTCAGAGTTGGGGACAGTGCTGACAGCCCTGGAATAGAAGCTCAGCCTTTGGAGATAATTCCAGAGTCCGCACACAGAGAAAGGCTGATGTTCAAGAACCCTATGAACTCTGCTCCTCATACATCTTGGAAACCGGGTGCTGAGAGGGACATGACACCCTGGCACCTACACATAATTGTGTGCAGCACTCTTACCAAGGTCTAATTTGGAGGGAGCTTAGATTCCTTTGCAAATTGAAAACTTTTCTGAAAATTAACAAGAAAAAGTTAGGTTACCTAGAAGAGAAAATCATTAGATCCAAAGCTTAAATTAGAAACCAGAAAAACTGCTTCCTTTGATTCAGTAATAATAGCTAACACTTCCTAATGTCAGAGAATATCTTATTTGAATAATCAGCTGACTTTATCCTCTGAAAACACAGTAGACAAACTCTCCCTTACACAGAAACTTCTTCCCCTCCTTCCTAGAAGCAGATAAATTTCACCGAAAATGTGTTATCAGCTTTCATCTGGAAATATGGTCAAGGATTTTGCCAGCATGAGAACCTGATTCCAGTGCTCTTGAAAATAATAACAGGGGAAAATGTCAACAGTAAGGAACTACTTGGCTTAACCCAACCCCATCACCATCCTGGGCCCCCCCCTCACATACCCACAGAGTACGATAGTGCCTTAGATAATTGTTACCTCCTACACATTTTGATACATAGGAAAATAATCAATAGGTTAACCTTGGGGGAGGGGAGATATATGTAATATATATATTATATATATATTATATATATAATATATATATGCTTGTTAATTTCCTGGCATTAAAATAATATGTGCTAATGGAAGAAAATAAACAAAAATAGATTCCAGTTTTTGAAAGAAAGCAAAAATAACCCATAAGCACATTTCAAACAGCCATCATTACTGTTTTGTTACAGTTCTTCCCGATCTTTTTTCTATGGATATATGGCTTTCTTTGAAGCCATACTGCATAGACACTTTGATTCTATAATTTTTTTCATATAACATCATACGTTATAATTTCACCATACTTCAAAAGTATCATTGTTATAGTGATGGTTATATATTTTATATTAAAAGTTAGGCCTCCATTAAAACTCACCTCAATTATTTACCCTCACATTTCATATAATAATAAAATCACACAGGGCTTTTATAATTCTGGTTTCTCTTCTGAATTTGATTTAGGGTCAGGACACTTCTGGCAAAAATCAGCCCCTTTGCAATCCAAAATACTCCAAAATACTCCAAAATTGTCATCTGACCACTTGTGATAGGAAGGCACATAAACAGTAATTTTAATTTATGAGAATACGCTAGTAAAAAAAAGTTTAAAAAGCACATAAGGCAATCAATATTTTAGAAGTAGTAATTTCCCAACATTTAGAGTATTAGTGTTGAATCTTTTTGTGTACTTAGCAAAACCCCACACAATCATAGTAATAAGAGGCTATGGAATACAAATTGATAGATTCATAATATTTTCTGGTTAAATAATTCTTATTTGTCCCATATTACATCATTAGGAACACAGAAGAGAGAATAAAAACTTTAAAAACAAGTGTAACTGAATTCAAATTCCAGGTCTGCTACTCAATAATTTTATTTTTACTATGTTGTTTAAACCTCTGAGGTACAAAAAGCTCATCAACAGAATAAAAATCCTAATGCTCACTGTATCGTGTCATTTGTGCTAAAGATTCAGACCATGTGTGTGAAGTTTCTTAACGGTACTCGTTACATAGTGGAGACTTCATAAATGCTAACTCTTTCTACTATTTCATTACCCTGGTTTACCCCATAGACTTTTAGCTTAACCTCTGGCTCAGTACACATAATCTTTCCCATTTTCCTTCTATATATGAATGCATAGACTTTGCCATGTCTCCTTGCACAGAAACGTGCTATACGTAAGTGTAAATTTTGCTCTGTTGCAAATATACATGGGTTATTTTCCGGAGTAGCAGTTATTCATATACGTAGACTGTGTGCCAACCTGCTTGGTCTGGATAGAGGCAGTGCAGACTGGATGTGAAAGCAAGTGGGCCAGAGCATCTGCTACGCTCAGCCATTGCCAGGACACGTGTAGCAGATTTGTCTGGTTGGGCTGAGAGGATATCCCATCTTCTTTTGTGTCTTACTGGATTTTTCTTGGTACTGGAACAACCTTGCCCAAATAGGGAAGCAAGTATACTTCTTCCATGAGGCAAGGCAGAGTGGTTCACAATTCAAGCTCTCAAATATTAGAGATACAGGAAACCAACAAAATCTAAGGCTACTCAAGTTGTCTCTAAGAGCAGCAGCAGCACCCCACCCAACAGCAAACTCAGGCTCCCCAAAGAGCTACTGAAGGAGGATCTCTAGGGACGGAGTTCTTTTTTTTTTTTTTTTTTTAGAACAGAGTTCTTAAGGTGTCACCGAAGCTCACAAAAGTTCAAGGTAAAGTGAAACTATATTCACTCAACAAAGGTTTACTGAGCTCCTGCTATTCACCCCGCAGTCATCCGATGCCAGGTGCAGCCTTGAAAGAAGTTAAGGAAAAATCTTCATAATTAAATAGAATAGTTAAAATTCCAAGTGTATTTTATCAGTGTTCATTCTTTCAAATTTCAATCTGGTTTCTAATTTCAGTTAAAAATTCATTTGAAGTGCTTGCTTTTTAGTAATAGGTATTTTGCTGGTGTTGAAATTAGATTTAAAAAGAAAAAAGAAAGAAAATTATATGTTATTCCATCAGAGACAAGCTTGCTGCAGTGCCAGCATTGGCAGCATTGGCTGGCGGAAGGGGTGACAGCTCCTATGTGGGAGGTGCATATGTGCAGAGCAATTATGCAGAAGGTGGCCATGGTTATTTCCATGACTGACCATAGATTTCCTGATAACAAGAGTCGGTGATCACATGAGCAGGAAGAATTTACATATGTGGTCCAAACAGCCATCACTGCTGAAAACAGTACGAGAGATATGTAGATGAAAAGTCTGAGGTCACGTGCTGTGGTAGGTGAAATAAACCAGGTACAGAAGCATCACCCGATTTCATTCACTTGTGAAATCTCAAAAAGCTGCTCTTCCAGAAGCATAAGGTAGGATGGTGTTACCAGGGACTGGAGCTGAGGAAGGGTGGGGATATCAATTAATGAATGCAAAGGTCCGGCTAGATAAAAAGAATACAAGCTCAAGAGATTTACTGTACCACTTGGTGACCATAGTTAATGATAATATAATGTGTTCCTAAAAATTAAGAGAGTAGATTGTAGATGATATGTATGTAAAGTAATTCATATGTCACCAACATTACCCTTCAATACACACATATTTTAAAAATTCGTATTTCAAAACACAATTGCACAACTTGACCATTTTAGCAAATAAATCTGGAATGATAAATTATGTCATCAAATATAACTTTAAAAACTTGAAGACATACATGGAGTGTAACCTAACCCTTATTTTCCAACTTGAAATAAAAATTGAATCAAATAGTATTTAAAATACTATCCCTTGTGGATTTTCAAATGTCTTAAATGCGTTTGCTTAATACCTACTCTGCAAAGTATCATAAAACAGAATTTGGCAATATTATTCAGGGCCAGGGGTTTAGCTCAGCTGTGTAGGCACCTGCCTGGCAAGTGCGAGGTTGTAAGTTTGATCCCCGATATAAAAAAAAAATTATTCAGCTTCATATTGTTTAAAATATGAAGATAGGCTTTTTGAGTTTTTTCTTTCATTCCTACACCTGTCTCTATAATCACTCACACACACACACACACACACATGTGTGCGCGCACATGTACCCATGCAAGTTTTACATAGATAAGTCATACAATAGCTGAAACTTTGAATCCTAGTTTCTCCACCTTCTCCTTATGACCTACCGATCTTTCAGTGCCTGTGATTTCTCTTTTTAATACCTACATAGCACTTTGTTTTAAGGATAATCATAATGTATATAACTGACCCCCTATGTATGGGTTTTTAAGTTGTTTTCAGTTTTTTAGAACTCTTAAGTAAGACTTGGTAAATACTGTGTAGTGAATATCTTTGCTCTTTTCTAGTTTTGTCATTAACTGAAATAACTAGCTGTAAAATTAGTGACAAAAGTTCCTATGCATATAAGAATCTAAATTCATAAAATAAAATGCCCTCCCCAAATCAACTGTCACTCTTTTTAATCTTTACAACCTGATAGACAAAAAAATAGTATCTTATTTCTAAAAAAAATTTAGATACAAGAAATAAACTTTTTTCTTATAAGTAAAATGAAAGGAAATTGAACTTATGATACATGTGAACTTGTTAATTGCCTCAGGAACCCTCTGATTAATATTTGAGTTAATTGGACTGTACAGAATCCAAGAAATTTTTCATTTATAAACTTGGAAACATTGTATCTTTCAACCTCTTTAGAAAGAAAATATAGAAAGTTTCCCTTAAAGGAACTAGGGATAATTTAAACACATCAGAGCATACGGCTTTGAGCATCTTGTCATTTTTGAGAGATATTTATAATCTTGAAAAAACGTATTTGGGAAAAAGTCATCTTTCCCAATGTGGCATTATGATAAATAATCACCAAAAACTATTTTAACAGTAGACTGTAGAAAGATTGAAATTCAAGAAATGTAGGCTCTCTGCTCTAAGAAACCAACCAAATTGATGATCTTGTAAAGTTGACTTTACCTTTACTGGCATCAATTTTTATATCCAAAAAAATGCCAGAGTTGAATAGACGTTGTTTGAAGTCTTTAGAGCCATTATGTGACAAATGTCTGCTCCTAAGGCCATTAACTATACTAAGTCCTTCAATGACGATACCAATCCCAACACTAATTCAACTCTCCCTCCTTACCTTGAACATAATAACAGACACTAGCTTAAATCTTGGTTAAATGTAAGCAAACTACCTCTATTTTGGTGACACTTACTAATCCAGGTAAGCTAGAAAAACAGAACTGTATTTTTTGTGGGAATGGATTTACGTGTGTATGTGTGCTTCCCATTCCTTTGTCAAATATTTAAGCATCTATCCATCCTATGAGCTGGAATTACCAAGATGAACAAGACCAAAATTTCCTTTCTCGAGGGATTCATTGTCTACAGGGAAATGGACAAATAAGCAAGAAGGTGTTAGTTGAAAAAAATTTGAAGTAGAGCTTAAGTAATAGCATTTCTTTTCTCAAAATTCACATTCGTAGGAGATGACATTTTCTTTTTTTCCCTCTGCACAACCCAGTTGAAAATGATGAAAGGTTTGAGTGAATACAAAATGTCTTTCAAAAAAATAAGAAAGAAAAAATATTTAGGCTTCTTTTTGAGTAAAATTATTCACTTTGAATGACATTGACATTTCGTCTTATTCTAACTACTTAAATACAGTTAACAACCTGGAAAACATATAGCTAATGACAAATCCAAAGATGATTGTTCTATCTTAATAACCTAGAGAAGGACCAGATATAGGATAGGACAACTGTCAAGAGTATTCACAGCCACTAGTAGCCCCAGCTGGGACAGAAGCCTATGTACAGCTTCCTGGGCTTCCTTTGTGGACAGAGCTTGAATGGGTGGAACCTCGTGAGGTGTATCAGCATTCCAGGAGGTTGACATTTGGCAACGGTGAAGTTGTCTTATGAATAACAGAGGCTGAGCTACAAATTCAAGATTAAAGTGAACTTGGGGCTGCTAGAAAGGAAATTAGAAACTGTCTAGAAAAAGAAGATTGTTCAGGCAGTTGATAGCATAAAACAAAATTCAAAAGAAAAATTTAGTTTTATGATCAAGTCTAGTGACTCACATTTCAGCATGCATCCAAATCACCAAAAAGGCTCAGTCAAATTGCTGACCCCACCTAGAGTGTCTGATTCAGCAGCTCAGAGGGAAGAAGGGACGCTGAGAATCTGCTTTCCTAACAAGTTTCCAGGGAAGGGTGAAGTGGCTGGTTCAAAGACCACAATTTCAGAGCAATGGACAGAGCCGACCAAGCACTTGCCAAAGCCAGTAACTCGAACATAGAAATCTTGTTTTTAAAATGGGGACTCTGGAAGAAAAATGACTGCTATGAAAATCTGTGATTTTAGCTCCAGCTCTCTCCTGATTTGATGAGCCCTAAGAGGGATGGGAACAGAAAGTTGGATATTAATAGGATACATGGAAAGAATACTGTAAAAAAACTGGGTCATAACAGAGTAACAGAGGCTGAAGTCATAACTGGAACAGATGTCAGTGGGGTCTGGAGTTATGTTTGGTCCCAGTTGAGGGGGCAGGGCAAGAGAAAGGAAAAGGAGAGGGGCTAGACAGGACATGGTCTTATTATTCATCCACATGAACCTGATCTTATTATTCATCTATTCATTGTTTCTCTGAACCTGAGACTGCTGCTGTGTGTGAATGTGTGTCTGCCCTTGTGTCCACTCTGTGGGAGACAACTGGAGTGACTCCCCTTGAATGTAGAACAATTGCTGCAACTTTGATTATATGGAGAATTATGTCCTTACACTGATATGTACAGAGCTGGCTATGGCATTTCCTTCTCTCTTCAACTGGCTCTAAGCATTGTAAATAAGGCTAGCTGAGATACTGATATGTAATCTCTTAAGCCATCAGACAATCTCCTGTTTCCTCTCATAGTGCTCTCTGTAAAAGATATGAGCACATTCAGATGATAGAGCCATTAGCTCTGGGAATGTCAACTGGGTACGAGCCTCAAGGTAAAGAGGCTACGACTCCCCAGGGCACAAAAGTTTACATATCAAAAACCAAAGGGAGGGGGTATTAGCTTAGTGGTGTAAGTGCCTGCTTGGCAAACACAAGGTTGTGAGTTCAATCCCTGGTACCCAAAAAAACCCCAAAGCAACAGCCTCCTAAAACAATTCACTTGCTACCTTAATTGAATTATGCAAATTGATCCTTCTGCATTTTGCAGAAGTGCTTTTCTCCCCACCTGGCTAACCAGCTCAGGTTACTCACCGAGTTCCCGCCATCCTCACTGTCACTCATTCTCGAGGCACCCCCTTCTTCACAAGATAATAAATTCTGGGAGAGGCCTAAGATTAAGGCCTTTGTCCGCATGTCCTCACAGGGATTGGATTTAGGACCCCTTGGCTGCCCTTAACTTAGAATATGTCCTGGTGTCTTAACTCTCACTGTGGGTTGCATTGGAGGTGGTAGATTGGAATTAACTTACTGGGATTCCAATAATGTCTCAATGGGATTACAAATATAACTTTTTGGATTGTGAGGAAAACTAGAAAAAGGATTACAATACTTGGGTAACTGTACTCAATATTTGGAATTATAATACACTCCAGACTACTAGACTTAACCCTATGAAATTGCCAAAATTTCACAGCTCTTAAACACATGCATGCACGCGTGCGCACGCACACACACACACACACACATACACACAGCAATTCATAAATACAACTTAATACAAAAGGGTCTGCAGAATAAATGCAATATAGAATATGAAATGAAAATGAACACAAAGTTTTTATACTTAATTTAGCTTTTTTCTCTTATAAAATAAATTTAAAATGAGGAATCAACTCTTAAGTTTTCCATATTTAGATTTAAGTGCTTTGAGGATTTTTCCATCACAGATTTTCCATCCTGGAAACAACATTCACAGAACAGACTCTGGTCTGCTACCCTCTGCTGTTCACCAGGGAAGTAGCCTGATTTTAACTACAGGAGGCTAGAGGTATTCTTTTATTTATTTATTTTTTAAATCAAGATTTCTAAACATGTCACTTAGGATTAGCCTTCATTTCAAGTAATCCTTGCTACTGCTTTTTCTCCATTAGAAAATTATTGAAATTTAATGGAATAAGTCATTACCTTGGGCACCCCACTGGCGTGGCATGCTTCCCGTTGGGTATAACTTAACAGACTTAGAGAAGACAGAATTACAATTGGATTCTCAATAACTCACTCTAATGACAGGGACAGTTGCTTAGAAATTTCAGTCATCAGACTAAAGAAAACGTGATAAGCAGTGACAGAGTGGGGTTTAGAGCCTGGGTCTTGGTGATTGTGCTGAAGTTTAATTACCTTTAACAAAAACTGAGGTTTATGCTCTAATGGTTTTATTCTCCATGTGATAAAATGAAATGAGGGTAAGTCAGTGCTAGCCATTTGCCTCCTCCCTTATTTTTCTCTGTAACATCAAAAGGGACTGCTGGGTTTTTACTAAGAATCACTGAGTTGTAACATCTAACTGTGAACTGCTGGTGGTAACTCATGGTTGCTTGTAGGAAACAAAGGAAAATGCTTAAATTCAATCCAGAATCATCTGGAGAGTCAAGATTGTAACTCAGATACAATGCTGTTTAAATGTTATCCTCTTATACCCACTGTTTATTCTTAACCAGTTTTAAGGACCTCTGTACACACTGTGTAAAGGGAACAGGAAGGATGGGTGTCACCATGAGGCCCAGCCTTGCCCATTGCTCTGCCCTCAGTGGTGACGTCTTTAAGGGAGCCCATTCTGCCTCTAGGCACCCTCCTGAGGCTGAAGATGAGTTCATAATTGACCTCATCCCTCTGCTGGACTTCCCAGCCCTTTCCTCTCTGATTCTGCACACAGCCTTCCTACTGGGAGAGAGAGAGTGTGTGCAAAGATCTAGCTTCTAAGAGGAAAGTGATAGTAAATCATCGTATTACATTTTCTTGATTGTTTTTTCTTCTTATTTTGTCATGTGAAGTGCTTTTTAGGCCTTTCTATTTCATTTATTATTCAATAAATATTAACAGTGGCTGGGAGTAGAAGTACATGCCTGTCATCCCAGCACTCGGGAGGTGGAAGCAGGAAGGTTGCCACAAGTTTGAAGCCACTACACAATGAGTTCAAGGCCAACAAAAAACAATAAACAACAAACAAAGAAAAAAGAGAAAAGAAATTGATTTAGTGCCTCTTGTGTGTGATATACTGTACTATATTCTGAAATTATAAATATTAATTTTCTGTTGACCTGATTAACATATTTAAAGCTTAAGGAAACAAGAAAATAATCTCCTCTTTGTTTGTGGGATTATGTCTATCATCCTAAGTGATTAAATCACCGGCCTAAAATCACAAAGAACTGAGAAACAGCAGTGCTTTTGCTATTTGGGTCTAGGAGGCAAAGGCCACTTGCCCTAATTTTTTGTTTGTTTGTTTGTTTGTTTGTTTGTAGGTCATTTTACTTTTGGAGATGATATGACCTGATTGTCATATCATCTCCAAAAGTCTCTCTTCTCATACGAATGCTTGTCTACTCTAAAAACTATGAAGTGTGTTATTTCATCTTTGTTCTGAGGTTTGAAAACATTCACCCACTTTTTCATTCCAAAAATGTAGATCCTATTGCAGGGTTTAAAAACTGATTGTAGCATGGAGGTGTGTGTGAAGATGACTCAGATTTGAGTCCTCTCTCAAGAAGGTGACATCTAGCTGAGGAGCAAAAGTGTGCTCATAAATCACAATGCTTGAAGGTGGAAATGATCAATACCTTAGGACCTCTCTAGATACAGTGTTCTAAAGGGACAGACGTCAGCTGAGCTAGCAAAATAACAAGGAAGACCTCATCTCGGGCTGATGCGGTTTGGGTCAGACATACATCAGAAAATTTTGTAACTGTTAGAAGTTTCTCATCTAAGACAAGCCTTTGTACTCTTTGCTTCCACTGTGGCAGCCAAAAGATACTTCTAGGTTATGGATTTCAGTTTTGGTATTTATTTCCTGTCTTTGAAATACACTGCTAGTTTTGATGCTTGGGGAGATTTGATATCTACTGGCTACTTGATTTCACCTGATAGAAAATAAACATAGCTCCACTTTGTCCTATAAAATAAAATCCACTTACTCCCCTTACTCCAGTCACACAGAGAAAAAGCAGATAAACCTTAATTTATTTATTTATTGTTTGTGAAAAGATTGGCTATGTTATTTAGTATGAGCTTTCCACATGCAAAGATAAGGACAACAATTTGGGAAAAAACAAAAGACAGCATGAAAGATAATGAAGACCTCTGGTTCTCTAGCTTTGAAATTTATGCTTTCTTATGTCACATTCTGTTCTGTTTTGTTGTGTTTAATTTTACTCCCTCTTAAAATAAAATAAAATTTAAAAAAAAAGAAAAAGAAAAGCAACCTGGAGATGAATCTAAAAATAATAATAATAATAATAATAATAATAATAAAACTACAATTATTCACAGAACAATGAAATGCATTTCTACATATCCACAACCTAGCTTTCACAAACAGTAAATTTTGACATTTAGTGTCAACTATTTTTTCCTTCTTGAAGTTTCTTTTTTTTTTTTTTTTTTATTTAAAGGAGAATAAAACAAAAGGGGGCAGTACAGAGCAGATCAGAAGAGGACAACATAGGCAACACAGTACTTTACATTAAGTCAACTGGACATCAACAGTATCTAACACCATATCTCTTACTCTGCTATAGTTGAGCATAGTTTCAATTACAATAATATAAAACATAACACAATAGTATAAAGCCATGCATAGAGTGAAAGAAT